>JAHWFP010175344.1:2876-17444 GCA_023313725.1 Lithobius niger
TCAAATACTTAGGATTTCTTATTAGTACTGAAGTATCTCCTTGCAAACGCACGGATGTATTTAATTTTCTGTTTGGCATTATTGCATAATAACAATGTTTAAAACAATGTAAAATAATCAATTTGGACGTTTGAAGCTCCCTAACCCCTGAACCACTTGACCAATTAGAAGAGGGGGGGATTGAGGCTTAATGGCGCGTCGACAACTTGGTCATTAGCGCCAACCTCAGTCACAGTGCAGTGGTCCGGGTTGCCACTGCACCACACATTACAGAGATGTTATTCAAACCCCTAATCTAAATCTTGTCATACATCTGTACCTCCTGCAAAAATTGAAAAACACCGGACAGGAGGACAGACTTATCGCCCAACTGACGCGCAATGTCATGCGGAAGATGGAACAGGCGACGAACACCATCAAGATGGCGACAATCAACAAGTAAGTGCCGGACCGTAAGTGGCCGTCGACATGTTAAGAACATTCAGGAGGGTCAACCCCCCGCAAAAGGAAACAGTGAGTGAGCCGGGTGCGACCAATTCGCAAACGGGCCAACACAACCTCCTCACGGCGACTGCGGCGACACGCCGAGTGCCACTCCTCGACAGTGCCTTTAATGGCCCGTAACTTATTACCGTCCTGTCTGTCCCACAAGGTTAGAAGAGGCCAATTAGAAGAGGCCATATGAAAAGGGCCCATCTCCAGAGCATCTCCAGGGCACATCTCCTGTAAAATGAGCGAATAACCACCTTTATTCACCGCATGGAAGAATTTATTTTCGTGATACAAAAAAAGCGTTAGCAGTAGTTAGAAGTAGTTAGTAGTTAGTTGGCAATCTCCCTCAAAACAAAACTTGTTTAGGATTTCCACCAAGGTTTTCGGCCGTGTGAAGTCGTGATATTAAATGCCAAGCTCTCTCGCCAAGCTCTTTCGTCAAGCTAATCTTACCGAGTAATAGTTCGAAAGTTAAATGAAATATATGAAAATTGCGCAATTTTCAATTATTTCATTTAACGTTTGAAGTATTAGTCGGTGGGGTTAGCTTGGTGAAAGAGCTTGGTGTTTGATATCACGACTTCAAACGGGCAAAAAGCTTGGCGGGAATCCTTCACAAGTTCTGTTTTGGGGTAGATATTATATATCTGTGGTCCAAATTGATGAAATGCATTTTTTTCTTAGCAATTATGAGATGGAAACACCAATCTAGTTTTCTGGTCCATTTCTCTTTTTTTTTTGGTGGCTTTCGTTAGATTTTGAGAACAGCAGTCGTTGTTTTTAAATACTCAGGATTTCTTATTAGTACTGAAGTATCTCCTTACGAACACATGGATTTATTTACTGTTCAGTTTGGCATTGTTGCATAATAACAATGTTTAAAACAAGGTAAAACAATCAATTTGCACATTTGGAGGTTCCTAAACCCTGAACCACCTGGCCAATTAGAAAAGGCCATATGGAAAAGGCACATCTCCAGAACAATACCTGTAAAATGAACTAAGAACTAGCTTTATTCACCGCATGGAAGAATTTATTTTCGTGATACAAAAAAAAGCGTTACCAGTGGTCAGTAGTTAGTTGTCGTTAGTAGTTACTAGTTAAGCAAATATCAACGTTATTCACGACGTTTTTTCAACATGAAAACGGTAAGCTGGTCCTTAATAGTTACTTTTTTGTTGTCAAGCAACCAAAGTATCCCAATCAAACAAGTATCAGCCTTTTCTGTCGCATTGTTATTCATCCTGAGATGGCTGAAAACTGCTAAACTACCTTTGCTGTAAAGACACGTGTCTTGATTAGTCAAATATCAACATTATTTACGTTGTTTTTTCAACAAAAGCTAAGCTATGTCATTAATATTTATTTTTATGATGTCAGGCAACCAAACTTTTCCAATCAACTTTCATCAATTTCTGTGCAAGAAGTAAACGTAGGGAGCCACACGTGAATTTCAAAAGTGTTGTTCATGTTCTTGTGTGACACGGTGTCAGAAAAAACTACTGCACCTACCTAAAATCTGAAACATGTTGTAAGCCATAAATATCCTTGGGCTTCATCCTCACAGAGTCCACTTTTTTAATTGATTGAGCCATTCCGGAGTTACATTGTTTTAACCATTGTTTTACATTGTTTTAACCATTGTTATAATTAGGGACCTATGCCACTCAGCAAAAGTCGATTGTTGAATGGCGAAATGGCGGCCGATGTCGATGTGCTCCTCTGGTATTGAGTAGAACCAAACTACTTACGGACAGTGAAATTAACTGAGGGGCAGTCACGGAAGACGTATTTGTGCATGTTTTGCGGGAGGCACAAAAACATGGAATCGGTGAAAAGCGGGTGAGATAATATGGGTTGGACACAGTAATGAGAGTAAGAGCAGAAGAGAGAAAACAAGATGGCAGAAATAGTAAGGGATTTGGCAGAAAGCAGCCCCTTTTGAGCAACCCACCAGTCCTCCCTGCAGGTCCTCTCCTAATATTTTGCATTTAAAAAGTGTTGTGAGTCCAGCGTGTAAAAACTTTCTTGTTGGGTTACTCAACAGGAACACCCGACCTATTTGAATATTTTGTTTGCAGGTTTTTTGTTTTCTAAAGTGGTGTTGAGCATTTTTCACAAGTTCACCATGCGCCTATTTTTACGGGGGTGCAGGGCCGGACAGAAGTCTGATGGGGCACCAAATTTTCGGTGAGATAGGGAGGGGGGTATCCAAAAAACACAGTTATCACTTCATCAATTTTGAGTATTTTTTGGGGAAGGGCAGTTCATTCTGTGGGTTTGTAGAAAGAGAACATTGCGGCAGGATAGGCATATTTGCTTCTTGCTTTTTTTTCTGCTGAGCAACATTTCTGTAAGTTTGAGGAATTCTAATACCTTCACAGCTATCGTCTTTAACTTGTATCACTGACCCCTAAGTGAAAGTTGTATAGAATATTTTTTTTGGGTGCTTTTATCGTTGACCTCTAGAGTGACTAACGGCCTCTGGCGAAATATATCACAATAAATATGGATTTAAAAACAAAAATTTCTATCAGATGATTACTCACTTAAAAAAAATGGGGAATCTTTTATGTGAGTGTTCTGACTGTGTTCTGAGTGTGGTGTTTTGTATTTTTAAAATCATTGCCACCATCACAGCACCTATTTTTGTTAGTCAATAACGTAAACGTGGGGTCAATGACCTAGTAAGATTTATACAGTGTTGATTGTTGTCATATTGTTATTTAAAATCAGTATTTTTCACATTGCAAGCACGTGAAAAATAGATTAGGTTGTAGTAAATTGTTTTAAAACGTGCGTGTGGCTATTCCGATGGAAAACTTAGCATTAAATTATTTTCAATTCAACTAAAAATTACTGATTTTAAGTGTTAATTAAATTTAATAATATTCACCTTATAGGAGCATAGAATCCAACATCCGTCCTCTTCGAAAAAATAGTCATCAGTGAATTTTAGTAGGTCGGAACCTTGTTTATTAGCAGGTCACTGGAGGTTTACGACCCAAACTTGGTTTGCCTCAGCCAAAACGCATTTTCAAAAAATTACCTTTCAGTCGAGGGAGAGAAACTTTGGTTCTGGCTGGCTGGCTGCCAAGTCACATCTGTATCCGGGGTACAACTTTATTGCTTGACTGACAATTATAAATCGATTTGCTCCAGTTGGGCAAACACGTTTGAATAGGTCATTGAATAGGCTTAATGGCGCATCTTTGGCGCATTTAAATAGATCTTCCTGGATCGATTATTCAATATGTCAAAATCCAGCTGGCCAACTTTTAAAAGAATCCTCGGGGGAAACTGAAAATGTTGAAATTTGAAATTTTATCTGCTGAGTTTATGGCCGGTTTGAGATTCGCTTTTAAAAAAGTTTTAAGTTTTGCCTAACACAGCTATGTGCTGTGAAAAAAAGGTATTTAAGCTCTTGGAATTTTGCAAGAAGTTCAAACGGATTTTGGGAGCTTATGATGACGGACTGAAGTTAAGAGCTGCCTATAAGTACGTTTTACAGTTTATTATATTTATTTTTTTTGTATAAAATTTAAAATATTATAAATAAATTAGTATAAAATTAAGATTAATTTTACACAACTCACCAAAGGATTTATGTGTGAGTCAGGTTTATAAACATACCTCAGTCACAGTGTATTGGTCCTGTTTGCAACTTCATCAAATAAATCAACTCCAAAGCTAGGCTTTATTAAATTAAGGGCTTTAGGTGTGATTTGGGGGGGGGACCTCTTTGTAAACTTTAATTAGGCACTTTTTTATGGAAATGAATTAGGGACACTTTTGCAAACTTTAATTAGGTACTTTTTTAGAGGATGAATTAGGGACCTCAAAATTGTCAGGGGGGCAAGTAGGGTAATACAAGCCCCTCCCCCAAGCATTTTTTAGTTAACTAAGTACTCAAAATTGTCAGGGGGCCAAGTAGGGTAACACTAGCCCCCCCCCATCCCAGCAAACAAAGTACTCAGTTTTAGTCAGGAAAAGCAATCTGTAGGTTTGTATCTGATAAATGTATTTCAATTTGCAACTGTAAAAAGTACTGTGGTGGACTTTTTTTTGGGGGGGGGCTAACCTCAGTCCCGGTGCAGTGGTCCTGTTTTGGCACTGTATTAAACATTACAGACATGTTATTAAACTCCAAATCTATGTGTTAATGAATTAAGGACTTTTGGGGAGAGGGACTTAGGGACCCTTTTGCAAACTTTAATTAGAGACTTTTTTAAGAAATGAATTAGGGCCACTTTTGCAAACTTTAATTAGGGAAGTTTTGTGGGGTTAGTCATTCTTACCTTTCAAAGTATATAACTGTCATTATAAATTACGCATGTAATTACGGTTGTAATAAAAATGTCCAGGTTTTGAAATTGTTAGCTGTGCCCTTGAAAGACCTTGAATTTAATTTTTTTCGTCTTAATTTAAAATAATACCCCTAACCTCACTTACAACACGAATAAATCTAGAAAACTATTTTACACATTTTTTATCCCTGAATTTTTTCCTTGGTTTTTTTCCCCGGTCGTACCAGAACATTTTTATTGTTTAATAAGTTGTTGTTGGCTCTTCACTGCTAAAACCAGACCTTATTTGAGTAAGCTTGTTGATTAACAAAATATCCTTAAAACAACAGCATTGGACTGAGCATTTGAGCGTGTTGCACTGCATAAAGGAAAAGGCTTAATCTCGAACCACTGTTGTAAGCTGCTACTAAACGAAAGTAAATCGGAGATAAATATTAGGCCTAAACGCTAAAAATTTGGCCTAAAACCTAAAACTAGGTATAAAAGCTAACACATTTTAAACCTAAATTGTGATGGTTATTTCTTTCAGACTGTATAATACATATCACTGTTGCAGTCATAGAGTTAGGAAATAATATATTATCTTGCATTGCGTGGCAGCTCTACATTTTCATTGGTGGCAGTGTCAAATATTATACCAAAGCAATATTGTGAACCTTTTGAATCTTCTGACTATTGTTAAAAACTATCGTACTGATGATTGTTTCGCTTGCAGTTAAACTCCTTATTACGTGCTGTTTTATTTTTACTCGCGGCGATTGCCCACATCTTCAGTGTTGGCTGCAAAAAGTAGACTACAAATAACTAAACAAAAACTAAATGCTGGAGCAAACGAAAGCTTGTTAACATAAATTTGACATAGGCCTACATTTAAAAAAGGCTAAAATAAGAAAAAAGCCAGCAAAGAGCATCAGTACGTCACACCAAAATGCAAACAGCCCAACAAAGCCAATTAAGTATTGCACCCAGATTTTTAAGAATTATTAACAAATGTGGTATCGTCATTAAAATAAAAAATAATCATAAGTTTGAAACGAAGATCCGTTCGCTCCGCCTACAATAGGCCCAAAGCCTGCTTCTTAGTAATGTCAAATAAAATTAGGAATGAATACAGGTTGATCCACAAAAAACTAATGACCCACAGTTTCTAAGTTTCTAAGTCCAACTTTTCTAGTTAGCACATCACAGAACCAGAAGAGGACAGAAGATTTGATTTGTCTTCTGGGTCTGAAGGGTGTTAATTAGAAAAGTTGGACTTAGAAAATTGTAGATCATCTGTTTTTTGTGGATCAACCTGTATATTTCCGTAAAATACTCAAATAGACATTATTTGTATAATGAAATGCATACCAACCTTTCGCAGTGTATAACTGTCATTATAAATTATGCACATAATTACGGCCCTAGAAGATTTTAATGACATTTATGCTCAGGACTATTTGAAAATGAGTACCTACAAGAAATGAATGAAAACTACTGAGTTTATTGCTGCCATAATTACTCAGAAAACGGTTTTCGTTCCTTCAAGTAGGGAAAAAAATTCTCCGGTGAGCTTATTAGAGGCCTTAAAATTCTAGATAAATTATTGTGCTGTATTTAGACCTGACAGTTAAACAGGCATGAAAGTTATACAGGCATGAAAGTCAGTCTTAATTGAAAAACGAGCAAATAGGAGGAAAGCCACCAAAATTTATACCTTTTTGGGGACTTTAAATGCATTTTTGGAGGTGTGTAAAAGCTAAAAAAATCAGGAAACTAGCTAAGGCGAGGACAGAAAAACGAAGAAATGATGTCCGTATGTTGATCTCCGAACCTTTTCGGGGAGGGGGGGAAGAGGTAAATTTAAAAAAAATTAGACTTTTTAACATTTTGCTTCTGAACTTTTCCAGGAAAAAAAATAAATACAGACACAAAACCTATTTACGTTACCTTTTGGATCATAAGTCAGATTGTCTGAGTGGTGAATTAGGCAATTTGACTTTGGTCCAAAGAGACAATGTAAATAGCTTTGCATCTGTATTTATTTAACTCTTGTGCATTCGGTTAATGACCTTACTGTCTGCTGAATGTCAGACCTTAAGTCAACCAAACATAGCGACCTTATTGTGGTGAGAACATCCGCTGTCTAGCTGTGGTGAACAGGTGTTTCATATCTGGCAACAACACTATTAATATCTGGGCATACAAGGTGTTTGTTCGACCATTGCTGGAGTTTGCCAGCCATGTGTAGTCCCTGTCTCTTCTGGGATATGTTGACAAGGTAGAACGCATTCAACGGATATTTACAAAGAGCTTATTTAACTTAAAAAAAGGTTAAAAAAAGGTCCTATGCAGAAAGGTTGGAAAAAACTAAACTCAAGTCATTTGAACTACGCAGGCTTAAAGCAGACCTGTATTTGACGTTCAAAATCGTTCGAATTTTTTTTAATGTTGATCTTCCCTTCTTCGACCGTGCTCCATGCCTGACGACACGTGGACATTCATTTAAACTGGCAGTACAACCGGCTAATTGCGACGGCAGAATACACTTCTTTTCACTTCGAGTTACATCTGTGTGGAACTCTCTTTATGACGAAGCAGTCAGGGGCTCGTTTCTCAGCCCACTTCAGGTCCATTCTTGGCAAGTTAAGTCTACGGGCATTTTTAAAACGACCAGAATTTTTAAAATTGAGACAAGAGAATGAATAAAGAAAAAATTTTCCGGTGTAAGTGGCTTGCCTTCTGGGAATCCTGCTGTTAATGAGGCAAAATTTGTATTTATTATTTGAGCATTTGACTTTTCCTAGCTTTATGGAAGTTGAGGAAGTGGGGGGGGCGAAGGCGGAAAATTAAAAATTAGACTTTTTAACATTTCACCTCTGAAGTTTTCCAGTAAAATAAATACAGACACAAAGCTATTTACGTTGCCTTTTGGATTTATAAGTCATATTGTCTGAGCGGGGAATCTGGTAGTTTGACATATAAGTCCAAGATGCAACGTAAATAGCTTTGCATCTGTATTTATTTAATTCTTGTTTGAGCGTTCGGCTTTTTCCATCTTTATGGGAGTTGAGGAACTAAGGGGGGGGGGGGATATATTAAAACAAAATAGTCTGCAAATGCAAATGCTGTTTGAGTATTAACATTGTAAGAATTGTCAAAAGCTTCAGAGCATTAAAATGAGGAATTAGCAGCGTGGGGGGATTGTTGGTACGCTGTATGAACATTCATATTTTGATAATGACGAATTGTCGATATTAAAGGGTCTCCAGAGTGCGAATGTATATGACCTTTCGCATTATGAAAATGACGAATTACTAACTTTAAAGTGCAGGGATGTTATTTTTTTCCAATTTTTGGCGGAATTTCGTCTTTTTAAAAAGAAAAATTATCTGTAAAAATTCGAACATGGGTGTAATTTTTGGAGCTTTCCGACCTTTTAAATGGAAGGCAGTCACATCCTTGAAAGTGGTGTGAGGGTTATGAGAACGACTGAATGTCTCAAAGGAACCTAGAGGTAACGTGAGAAATTTAAGCAAACAGTGTATTGGGCCTAAAGAACTCACACCTGCTAACAACACTACCCATTAAAAATAATGACTACAATAGAAGCGTTACGTAAGAAGCACGGTGGGTTCAAGAGTGCAGCAAAAAAATTAGCACAGTGTGTAACTACTGCTTTAGCGGGAAAGGATGTGTCAATTTTGAATGTTTTACGAGCTCAATTGCAAGATAAAGTGCAGCAAATATAGTGCTCTGCACAATAAATTATAGATTTCATACATCCACCGGTGCCTACTTTATAACCAGCCCCTCAACTCCCGAGTAGTGCTGGTGGACAACAACGATTGAATGTGAAACTTCCCAAACTTGAGATACGAAAGTATGATGGTGGATCATTGGACTGGGTTCGTTTCTGGGATCAGTTTCAAGCTTCCATTGACAGCATTCCTAGCATTAGTGATATTCAACGATTTTCGTATCTACAGTCGTTGCTTACTGTGCCAGCTCAAGCTTCCATCACTGGAGCTCTACTTAGTGCTGCCAATTACAAAATAGCTGTTGATACCCTTAAATCTCATTTTGGGCAAAAGGAGCTTATCGTTCAGGCACATATGAATCGTCTTTTGAACATGCAACCTTTGTCAAGTGCTGTGAACGTGTCTGCTTTACGCCAGCTTTATGATGAATGTCAAGCCCAAATAAAAGCTTTAGATGCCTCTGGAGTGTCAATTGCAACTTACAGTTGTTTATTAAGTCCTGTTCTTCTCAAATTACTACCTGAATCCATTTTAACTGTATGGAATCGTCAACCTGATGCAAAAGCATGCAAAGCTAACGAATTGATGGATTTTCTGTGTAAAGAAGTTGCTAAGCCTGCTGGCAAATCCTCTGCACAAGAAAGGGAGTGGAAGAAGGGCGAAAACCCAGACCTGCTGCTCCTACTTCCAAATCGCTAGTCGTTGAAGCAACAAATGCAGCAGACAAATCAGTTTCTAAGACAAGGTCAGCTGGCACGGTGTGCGAATTTTGTAGCTCGACTGAACATCGAACTTGGAGCTGTACGAAGAGCATGGAACCTAAACGACGCTCAGAGATAGTACAAAAGACTGGTCGTTGTTTTCAGTGCCTAAGGCTTGGACATCCCGCAGTCCGCTGTTTAAAGAAAAAATGCCAAGTGTGTAATCGTAAGCATCATCCGTTGCTTTGTTAGCAAAGATCAAATACTTCAGAGAACGAGAACTTGGAACCTGCAAAAGAAGTTGCTGTTGTCCAAAACGTCATGATGACAAAACGAGATGTAATATCTAAGGTTGAGATGAAAGTAGCACATGCTTGGGCAGAGGGTCCAGAGGGAAAAGCACGCATTTGTGTTTTATTTGATGACGGGAGTCATCGTAGCTTCGTATGAGAAGATTTGGTGAAGACACTGGCCCTAACAATGATTCGTTCAGAGTCGTTATTTGTGAAGGGATTCATTGATTTAGGTGGAATTCGGCGACGTTTTCCTGTCTTAACAACAACGTTAAGAAGTCCAAGCAGTGACCATTCAGAAGATGTAGAGCTTTTGGTTATACCATAATTATTATCCAGCTATTTTCAAGGATTGGACATTACGTCGGGAGAAGATCGATGTGTTGATCGGTCTGTATTTGTCTTGGAAGCTGTTAACTGGAATAAATTATCCCTTGTCTGATACGATGATGGCCACAGAAAGCATGTTTGGTTGGATCTTGAATGGAATAGCAGAAGCCCCTGGTTTACCATTGCCAGATTCTGCCAGCCTGGCAGTAGTGTTTACAGCTGTTTTAAATTGTGACACTAACGAATGGATCTCTAGGTGTTGGGATCTTGACTCCATAGGAATCAAAGAAGGCTCACATGTGCAACAGCCATTAACCGACATGGATGCACAAGTTCATAAAGATTTTGAAGAGAACATAGTTTTTGATGGTGATCGTTATACTGTTCGTCTTCCGTGGAAGCAGCCCTTGGAGGAGTTAGAGTCGAACAGAGCCTTGGTTTGCGGAAGATTATTCAGTTTGTGCCATCATTTTGTGAAAGATCCAGAATTAGTCCCCCGTTACCGAAAAGCGATCATGCAACATGTGGCAGCAGACATACCGAAGAAGTTGTTACAAAGGCTGTTGTTTCAGATGGGTTGTACTATATTCCACACCATGCCATCATTAAAGAAGATCGTCTGACAACTAAGGTAAGAAAGGTTTTTGACGCAAGCGCACATGAATCTGGCTGTAAATAATTAAATGACTGTTTGTGGACTGGGCCCAACCTCAACCAGATATGGTCAGTGTCTTGTTAAGGTTCCGTAGTCACAAGATCGCTATTTTAGCAGACATTGAGAAGGCATTCCTTCAAGTGCAGTTAGCAGTAGAGGACCGTGACGTCACTCGGTTTCTGTGGGTGAATTCGGACTGGAGTCTTGGAAAGGTGCCTCGTCTTCGAGAATTTCGGATGTCTCGAGTCTTGTTCGGTGCGACCTCCTCTCCTTACCTCCTAGCTGGAACGAAACGATACCACTTAAACCATAAAGCAGCTGACTTTCCTGAAGCATGCAGTAAATTAGACCGCAGTTTTTATGTAGATGACTTAGTCTCTGGTGATAGGTCCGTGGAAGACACTTTTAAGCTTTGTCAAGAGTCACGGACAATTATGGAGACTGCTGGCATGTCTCTGAAAAAGTGGGTTTCAAATTCGGAAGCGCTACTGACACAACTAAGAAGTGAATGGCTTTCAAAATTTGCCCCAGATTCACTCTTGATTCAAGAAATAGAAGAACGGCAAAAGGTTCTTGGCCTCAGATGGGACCCTAAATCAGACTCCTTGCAAATGAAGTCCTTGCAAATCAAGGTCCTTGCAAATGAAGTCCTTGCAGGAAGCCGTCTCAGGGAAAAGCCAAAGCAAGAGAGAACTTTTGCAGTGTTCAGCCCGAATTTTCAACCCTTTGGGATTTGCTTCACCTGTCATTGTGCAGATACGACATCTCTTCCAACAAGTCTGGAAACTGAAAATTCCATGGGACAACCCTTTGCCAGAAAACTTACAAAAACTTTTTGATGCATGGCTTGCAGATCTTCCTCACTTAGGAGAAATACGCATTAATCGTTGTTTTGAGGATCCTATTGCTTATACGAATTTTGGTCGTCTTAATCAACAACTTCATGTCTTCTGCGATGCAAGCAAAATAGCTTATGGAGCTGTCTGTTATTTGTGCTCAGAGATAAATGATGCAGCAGTCACGTCGTTAATTATAAGCAAGGGAAGAGTAGCTCCTGTAAAACGACTTACATTACCACGTCTCGAGCTACTGGCAGCATTATTCGGAGCTCGGCTAGCCAAATTTGCCCAAGTGTCGTTAGGATTCCCAGAATTAGGCGTTGTCATGTGGACAGATTCTACAGTGGTACTTTGTTGGATTCAATCTGCTGTGCGAAACTGAAAACCATTTGTATCAAACAGAGTAACAGAAATTCAGAAGCTGTTTGATTCTTCTCGATGGAGACATTGTCCTGGGTCAGACAATCCTGCCGACTTTATATCCAGAGGGTGTTCTGCACGGAAGTTGCTGCAGATGAAGAATTGGTGGAATGGATCTCCTTGGTTGACCTTATCACCTAAACAGTGGCCTAATAATCCTGTTGTTGAGAGCAAACCAGAATTTCCTGAAGAAGTAACTCAAGCCCCTGTTGCTGTGGAAAACGCTATACCACCTTTAATTATGATAGAACGTTTCAGCTCACTTCCTAAGTTGCTACGGGTGATTGCATGGATTTTACGCTTTGTTTCGAGGTTGCGTAATAAAATCATTAGTTCAAGTGACTGCTTGACAACAGAAGAAGTAGAAACAGCTAGAAATCACTGGGTGCGCTGGGTGCAAAGGGACCATTTCAGTGCGAAATTTCACAGTTAATGAGTGGAAGAGGGATTTTGACACCTCAGTCAAAATTAAGAGATTTAAAGCCCTTCATGGACAAAGCTGGTTTCTTGAGATTGGGCGGAATATTGGAAAAGGCCATGATCACGGATGACAAACGACACCCTACAACTTTGCCAGGAAATCATGTGTTCACCAATCTTCTAGTAAGTAAGAAGTTTATTACGATGGCTCGAAGTTCATGGTGAACTTGTGTGTGCCGTATAAGGCAGGTACAATATATGGCTCATGATAACAATAATATGGAGGTAAATATAGAACACATTATTTGTTGACAAGTACTATTTTGAACATAAATCCATAGTAGGAATCAGAAACAAAAATAAACACAATTTAACAGTTTAACTGCAAAACAAAACCAAAAAAGAAAAATAATAATAATAATCACTAAATGCACATTCCATATTTATGTATATATCTATGTAAATACAACTATATTAATAAAAAAAATTTTTTTTTAATTAGACCGAGAGTTTATCTGGGCATTGCTTAATCGATTTCTTGATTAAGTAAGAAGTAGTCGAATAGTTTATTTTTAATCTCAGTTATCCCATCAATTTGGAGTAGTTCAATAGGAATTTCATTAAATATAGAAGGACTTTTATATTTGTTTGTTCGTTTGCCATATTGGTTCTTGGCAAAAGGCACTTCATATCGATATGTGGTTTTCCTGAAATAATTATTCTTTATTGCTGAGCTTTGTGGTCACAGTTAAAATAGTTTTTCAGAATTACAACGAAATCTCTAAGTTGTTTAATTTTGAGTATTTTTGTTTTCCTGTATATTTGTTTAGATTTTAAATTTCCATATTCGTTAAAAAGAATTTTTACGATTCGGTTTTGCAGTTTTTGCAGTCTATTTATGTGGCAGTTAGCAGCAAATCCATATATTTCAATACCATATCTAATCAAGTTTTCAACCCAAGAATAATAGATCATTTTTTTGCTTTTTATGTTATGGAGGTGTCAGATGTGATAGAGACTAGGCATAAGTTTACGTAAATTTTGTGCAATTTTATTATCTGCCTTTTGTAGGTCCATTGTGAGTCGATTTGGAATCCTAAAATGTTTTTGATAGAAAACTTAGGAGTGTGCGGGGATTTGATAGTCATACAGACTGGTTTTTCTTCACTGATGAAGACTTCATTTGTTATGAACCAGGAGTTTATCAAGTCAAAATCATGTTGCAACATGGACAAACGTTTATCATATTCATGATTACAAGCAAGGAGGAAAATATCATCTGCGAAAAGAAAAATGTCACAATTTGTAACAATTCTCTCAATATCATTTACGTAGATAAGGAAAAGTAAAGGACCCAGGACTGAACCTTGTGGGACCCCATGTTTAACATTTAGAAAGTCACTGTTTTCCTGGTTTATTCTGGCGCATACCTTGCGATCGCCCATGTAGCTTTTCAGAATATGGAGTATCTTTCCACGTAGCCCAATGCGGTCAGATTTACTAAACAGAATATCGTGGTGGATCGTATCGAAGGCTTTCTGTAGGTCAATTAAAATACCACCAGCCAGTTTTCCGTCATTTAATGCCTGAGAAACTATCTCGTGTATGGCTTTAAGTGGGTCACTTGTACTCATTTTACTTCTGAATCCAAATTGCCTAACGGACAACGACGAGTTTTATTAAGGAATTTAGTAATTTTGTCTGCAAAGACCTTTTCAATTATCTTGTTAATTGTTGGTAGCAGTGAGATTGGACGGTAATTGTTCATATCAGATTTGGAACCTTTTTGAAGATGGGTCTCAGCATCTGGCATTTTAAACGTTGAGGCCATGTTTCCGTGTCAATAATTTTGTTTATGAGTTTAGAAATCAAAATTGCAGAGTTGAATTTGCTATTTAAGAAGTGTTTCAATTTGAAGCCATCAATGCCACATGAGTTTTTATTTTTCATATTTGTTAGAATAGAACAAACATCGTCAATAGTCGTGTGAAATATTCCCATTGTATTAGTATTAGATTTATTCGTTATAATCTTTTCCTGAAGTTACTTAATTTGTGTGTGTAGCTATTATTTAATTGTGCGTTATTTTGCTTCAGGATGGCAAAGCGATTTTGGATGGTTTTTTTCAGTTTTGGGACCTGGTTTGCAAAATTGACGTTAAAATCATTTCTTACTTTTTTTCTTTCAACTTTGTGAAAGGCTTTATTTAAAGACTCGTCAATATTTATTTTTCGACGGCCTAGAATTTTGTTCACATTTTCCCACATTTTTTTAGAGTCAGAACGACCCTCATCAAATAGCTTCTGAAAATGACTTTGCTTGGCTTCGTTTATTAATTTATTAACTTCAGTTTTCAGTTTCCTATATTCGT
>JAHWFP010175344.1:17844-45361 GCA_023313725.1 Lithobius niger
AAAAAATATAATTTAGTTTCATTGCTTTTTATACTGATTTCGGTGATGATGATTACATCCCATAAAATTTTGCTAGACTCTATTCACTGAAGTAAATTCGTTCCAGTTTTTCCGTAAGCTTCTGATATTTAGATGAAGTATTTTAAGGTTTTGGCTACGTGAAAGTTCATTTATATTCAGGTAGGCTATCATTAGATTTAATAATGTCAGTGCAAGAGTTATTGTCATTACAGGAATCCATTTCTAAAGAGTTTCTAGTTTCAAAAGGGGATTGGTAGTTGCGATAAATTTGAGGGTCCATTTAAGAAGGAAATGGTTTATCAGTAAGCCAAAATCACAAGCCTGTCATTTAGGGATGACGAGATTGCTGTCCCCCTCCTGACCCTCCTTGCCGGGGGGCAGGCTTTGTCACAGCAGCCGCCTGACCTCGACCTGTAGGAGGCGTGGCAGTTCGGCTATCAGAGGACAAGTTAAAAATATCGCTTTCAGAATGTATACAAATAGCTCTCGATTTTTCATTGAATCTGACTTAGACATTGTCTCGGGTGAACCACACTAATTTGTAGCCAAGCTGTTGGCGCATTGATTTCGCCAATACCATCAATTTCCTGTTCTTTGGAGTTAAGTTCTCATTCAAGTAGACTGGCGTGGTATTAGAAAAAGAACGATTCACTACATTTGCAGTAAAAGTGGTCGTCTCACGTCGTTTCTTGACTAATCTTTCTTTTAGTCTTCTATTTACTAGGCGTACAATGATTGGTTGAGGCCCGTCTTTACTGGAGTTAATTCGGTGACTTGCTTCGATGTCACCCGGATTTACAGTGACCTGCAGAGCGGACCCCACAGCACGTAAAATGTCATCGTTTGATTCATTTTCGGTCTGTGGAATGCCGTGTATTTCAAGGTTGTTCCTGCGTCCGTATTGGTCTAAGTTATTTAAATCTTGGGCCAGTTGGTTCACTTGCGTGTTCAACTGTTTGTTTTCCGCCATGAGATGGCAGTTTTCTTGGCATAATAGTCGCACTTCCTCTACCAAATCTTTGATCTGTTTGCTATGGTCATCAGCTTGATCCGAAAAAAATTTAAAGCACTTTCAAATCTATCGAAATTCTCTTTTATGAGGTCAAAATCTTTCATGTTAGGGTTAATAACAGCAGCACTAAATTGCGGCTTGGAACGATTTTCATGAGTTGTTGTTACAGGGGCTTTTGTACTGCTGTCATCGTGCACAAGTTCGAGGTTGTTAGTTTTATGGGGATTTTTACAGCTGCTGCATTTCCATTCGTTTTTGGCTTTTTTGTTCATTTTGTCAAAATTCGTTGATGTCATGTCTAAGCAATAAGCATGAACTTTAGCTTTGCATCGTTGGCATGATAGGTGCCTACTTGTTGCTTCCTCTTCACATACCATACATTTAGGCGGCGCCATGGTGAGCTGGGGATTGCTGCAGTAATCCTCGCCGAGTTTCTTTAAGTGTTTCCCGCACCGACACTGGCCACTCGGGGGTTGAGGAGAGCTTCTGTCGAACGTCCGACCCCTTCAACTGACAACTGACAAGTGATGCACCATCATCTTCAGTTGTTTCACGCTGTCGTAACTGAAACATTATCCGACCTGAGAACCAAATTTTGGATTCTGAGAGGCCGACAAACTGTAAAGAGAGTGCTGCATACTTGTGTGACGTGTGCAAGAAATCGTTTGAAAGCTGGAAAAGTTGTAAAAGCTCCATGATCAGATGCTCGAGTTAATCCTGCTCCTCCATTTCAGGTTTATGGATTAGATTTTTTTGGACCCCTTTATGTTAAAGACAAAGTAAGGCGAATGTAAGGCTTACGTTTTATTGCTAACATGTGCCATTACTCGAGCAGTTCACTTGTAGTTGCTTCTCAGTCAATCCGCAGCTGCTGTTATGATGGCACTCCGTAGATTTATGGCTCATCGGGGATTGTGTCGTATTTTATATTCAGACAACGCTAAGTCATTTCAGTGCACAAACCGTGAGCTTAAAAAATTGTGGAAACGATTTAGCAGCAAAGAGCTGCAAGATTTCTACATCACACAAGGAATTCAGTGGCGGTTCATCGCTGAACGTGCTACGTGGTGGGGTGGCTTTTGGGAGCATCTTGGGCGTTCAATCAAGACTCCCCTAAAGAGAGTGCTTGGGCAAGTCAAGTTAGGCTACGAAGAATTGTTGACAGTGCTAATTCAAATAGAAGCTATTGTTAACTCCCGTCCAATAACTAAGGTTTCTGATGACCCCCAAGACATTGAGCCACTCACCCCTTCCCATTTCCTGGTTGGGGCAAGACTAACTTCGCTTCCAGACAAGTCAGCTTGGCTGGGGAAAAGTACTGGAGTTGACCTACAGTGCCGTTGGAAATATTGTCAACGACTGACGAACATGTTTTGGGTTCGATGGAGACAAGAATATCTCCTACAGTTGAGATCAGCGCACCATCAACAAAATGTTGGCGAAGAGTTTGTGCCAAAAGTTGGAGATCTGGTGCTTATCAAAGAGAACCGAATCGCTCGTCACCTTTGGCCGTGGGCAGTTGTTGAAACCCTCAACCAAGGTCGAGACAATAAAATCCGTTCTTGTCAGCTTAGGCTGAAAAATAAAAATCGGGTTTGTCGGCCTGTTCAATTATTGTTTCCACTGGAAGTGTAAACCACAGGGCCCGAAATGTAAAGTGTTTTATTGTGGCATGGCCACATTAGTGCTCGAACAAATAGCTCGTGTCTGTAGTTTTTGTATTGTTTTAGGTTAAGCAGTGTAGTCAACAAGATGCTTGTAAGTTGTAGACAAACCGTTTACAGTAAGTAAATGTTCGTTTCTTGTTGCCATCAATTCAGTGGTAAGTTGAATGGTGCAACATACGTGAATGACGACACGCAACCTTGCATTTCCGCTTTTTATCCAGGGGTGCCCCCGGGTTACAAGATGATAATTGCTCCTAAAAATTTGATTTATTTGCCGTTCACTACCGATAAGATTAGAACTACACGCATTTGGTTAACTTCCAAGATAACGAAATAATAAATTTAAACGGCGAAATGCTGACGGTCCGCCTTCACCTTAGATCGAATAAATAGTCATTATATAAAAAACAAAAGGAATGTTGGTATTCGAAAAAAAAGGATATTAGGAAAAGGGTTAGTTAGAGATAATAATAAATTAACGCCAAAAAACCGAGCATTCATCAGATTTATAACTGCAGCTAGAAGATCAGTTTAACTGAAGATTATGTGAACATAAACGAATCGTACAACATGATTCTTCCGTGGAGAGTTATTGTTTTCATGAATATAATCCGATTGTATGAACTAACCTCAACAATGTCAATTCGGAAATTAGAATTATAATCGAAAACCAGGATTTGTTCCTGCATGTTGCTAACAGTTATCTTTTGATTAGCGGCAATCTGCTGAAATGCGACGGTACTAATTATGTTGATGCTGACATCTCGACTCTCGTCAATAGCGGTCCCATGTACCTGTTTTCCAGCATTAAATATCACTTGGGGGACAAGCTCATCGATGAATTTAATTACCCGGCGTACAACAGGACACTGATAAAAGGCCTGCCCACATATGGCTCGAGTGATCAAGTATCGTTGCTGGGGAATTGCTGGGCTTTAGATGCTGCCGAAGCTTCCACTGCTAGTTTGGATGATAACATAGGATTCAAATTGCGACATTCTACCATCGTGAAGGAACCTGTCCCTAAAGGGAGCTTCTCGTTCACCATTCCTTTAAAACAATGCATGGGATTTTTCGAAAATTCGACAAGGTACTGTATGGTACCAAGCACGTACTGACGTTGTCTAGGGTGAGCAAGAACGATGTTGTATTTAGGACCGCAGCCACTTCATCCGGAAAAGTCGAATTAACCAGTGTTTTGTGGCACGTGCCGCACATCATAACGTCCGACGAGCAAAAACTCAGGCTTTTTAAATACATCGAGGGGGGGATGAATGTGGGTTTGGGCTTTAGACACTGGCATTACGATTCTTGCGAATTGCCATAGAGCACCAGCTTCACGTGGAGGGTTCTCACTACTTCAGCGGTGGAAAAGCCTAGGTGGGTCATTCTACCTCTACAGACTAACAAAAAAGATGCTCAAACTAAAAATCCTGTTGTGTTCGATAACTGTAGTCTTCAGGACGCTCACGTGACTTTAAATTCCGAGCGTTACCCGTTCCTCGATTTAGGCATAAATTTTACTAGCGGAGAATATTCCATCCTGTATAGAATGGCTCAGCAGTTTAGATGCGCTTTGTACGATGTCGGGGATCTCAGCATCGATTCGGTTCTGTTTAAAAGGAATTACCCTCTAGTGGTTTTGGATTGCTCCAAACAGTCAGAGAGACTTCATTGGGCATTGTCGATGTGCAAGCAAAACTAAAATTTACTTGTCACGCGCTGCTGATCGGAGATAGAAAAATGAGTTTGAAATTGGATAGAGGCAAAGTCGAAGTTATTTATTAATATAATAAAAAAGAAATGGGGGAAATATTGAAAAGAGGCAAGACCGTAAACCGAAGAAAACGAGGAGGGTTTTTACAGCTATTGGCATTGTTCGGTCTAATCATAGCTGGTGTGGGAGGGTTAGCAAGTGGAGCGGCAGGTATGACTATGGCTGTTAAGAAAGCTCAGAACGATGCTAAGGTACTGGACGAGATGGTGAGACATAACAAGAAGATGGAAGGTTCGGGTTTGAAACGAAAAAAGAAGAAGACAAAAAAAATGAGTCGTGGCAGAGGGCTCTTTCTGAAGCCAGCGAGGGCCTGATAGATTTTAATAAACCATTAACAAATCTGGACTTAAACAGTTTGGTCAAAGTCTTGAAAATTCCTAAATACAGAGGCACTTTTAGCAAAGATTGGTTGCCCCTAAAACCTAAATCTTCCGGCGAATGCGGGATCATCAATCTCGAAGATTTTCATGATGGAGACGGCAGTCAGTGGGTTGCTTATTCGACAGTTACGGGCACGCCCTGTCCGATAGTTTCGGCAATCTGGGTCCTACCTCCTCAATCTCCGAGTACTTGGAGCCTGTTAAATACAATCACGATTGAGTGCAGAATATTAATCAAATACGGTGCGGGCATTTCTGTTTGTTTTTTTCTGAATTTATTGATGGAGGTACATTACGAGATTGTTTTAGATATGATGTGGAGGTAGTTTATTTATGTTTGCTGGGGTTAGTAACATATCCACTTGATAAAGATTCCCAATTTCCGGATGGTTATTTGTATCAGCTTTTATACGAACACGCGTTCCCTGCCCAAAACTCAAACTTTTTTACTCGTTAATTACTCATGGTGTCATTTTCGTAATAATTACGGTTTCATCATCATCAATAATCACCTCCTCTAGATAATATTAAAAACCAGTAAATGCTGAGTCATCCAATTCTTCATTGCTTTCATATTATATTCGTACTCTGGTTTTAAAATGTCGTTAAACATTATACATCGCAGCATTACACCTACATCAAGACCCAGCAAAGTCACCGCACTCAAATAATATTCGTACGGGCAACAATAATAATTAAAAGGATTGCCATTACTACAGGTGAAAAAGTCATCTTTTTTGAACGGCGTGACGATGTAAAAACTTACTATTTGAAAACAATTTTTGAGGACCTACCGCATAGTAACAGCATCCTCGAGTAACTTCTATCGTAGGTTTATAATTTGTTTACCGGTTGCATTAAAGTCTCCTTTTTCATCCTCGGGTAATGAGTTTATCTGTTGGGTTTTGATTTGATTTTGTAATTCGGTTAGCTGAGAATAATTTACAGCATCCCTGGAATATATGCCTGGTCTTAGATTGATCAAACGTCTGAATCTTGCATCATACTTATCAACTTTTAAATTAATACCCTGCTCATTTATGTAAAATTTAGCAGCCTCGTCGACATATTTTTTTGTTAGCAGCATCCCTGGATTGCATGGGAAGAGCGAGGTATTTGATTCGTTTATTATTAGCTTCGAAATGACCGTTGATATCTTCCTTCATTCCAACATCTGACTGAAATTTTTTAATGTCTGTTTCTAAGTCGTTTAACTGAGTATAAGTGCGCATCTTAGGGGTCTACACCAACTGCTAGATTATTACACGATTGTTCTGCATGTCGTAATCCATCAACACTTTTGAATCGACGTATTCTTTAGTGGCCACATCTGCCAGGACTTTTGAATCGACATATTCTTTAGTAGTTGCATTCAACACCATTTTTGAATCGACATACTCCTTGGTGGCTGCATCCTTATTTTGTGTGGGAGTTTTAACATCTTTAATACGTTTCTTTGCAGTGCTAAAAGGCCCATCTGCATCTTTCTTCAATCCTACGTCGGATTTAAGTTTCGTTAAGTCGGTTTCTAATTTGTTAAACTGGGAATAAATTATTATGGCATCTTTGGGTTCTATGGCATCTACCACTTTAGTCAGGCGTTTATTCTGCATGTCGTAATCGTTATTCGAGTCTAATATAAATCCTACCCCAGGAGTTCCTGTCACATCACTCTGCATGCGCTTCAAAGACTGACCAAATTTATTTACCGGCATTTTTATTTCTGTCGGTTCTTTTTTTATATTTTAAATATAAATAAAAAAGGAAAGGAAATAAAAAGTTATAATAAACAAAAGAAAGAAATTCAAAATGCCCCACCCTGCCTGGTGGACGCTTCTCTCCAATTTGCTAGAAACAAATTAGAAGTTAAGACGGAGAAGGCAACCGAGTTAAAAATGGAGTAACGTATACATTGTCTCCTTCTGTAGAATTCAAAGATTTAAAGGGAGTGGGTTCTCCCATTTCGAACAAGGATTCCAAGCACAAGGGTTGGCTTTTCCGACGGAACCTGAAACTCAAAATGCGTTGAAAAATCTTAGACGGTACATCTGCAAAAAATAAAAAATCCAAATTGACGAACATAAACCCACTTCTTTGACGATGTTTAAGTATCCCGATTACGTGCACCCTGTTACATCCTGCTAACCGTTCTGCAAAAAGGTGAACGAAGATACCAACAATTCGGATAAGCCACTCTGCCTTAGACATGGGTGTACAACGATATCCACAAAACTAAAGGGAAACTTAACAAAAACGTTATGCAAAAAGAACATTTTGCCGGCCCCAGCCAGGCCGTCTAAAAATGGTTTCTTTATGCCTAAAACATACTTAACCTGATAACTTAGCAGTACATTCCTCGAATGTGATGTTCCCCTGGAGGTTTCTTCCAGTATGCAGGCACCTGCTTGCATGTCCCTACTGCGCATGTACGTGGCAGTACTCCCTTATAAAAGCGACAGCGCGTCTGCTATCGGCATTCATTTTACTCTCAATATGTCAGGCGGTGACTCGAGAGGGAAGGCAGGGCGGGAGTACGTTAAGTATGTTTTAGGCACAATGAAACCATTTTTAGCTGGCCTGGCTGGGGGCTGGCAAAATGTTCTTTCTTTGTTGCCAAAACATCTTAACCTGATATTTTAGCATTATCAGCAGACCTCGTCAAAGTTTGGTGGCGGGCACGGCTCTGACGAGCACCCCGGGATGCAAGCAGGCGTTCCCCAAAAATTTTTTGTCTGGAAGAGAAAAAAATTGTACTTTATTCAGAACAGGTTAGAACAGGAACTTGGACCTCTCTCGTAGGGTTTGGTGGGCCTGAAAAGGGCCGTTGTTTGGGTCTTGCTTCCTTCTGGATGGCTTGCTTCCATCTGGGTGGCTTGCTTCCTTCATTGATGGCTTGCTTCTGTGTTCTGAGTGCTTGATGGGGGGTTGACCACAGTTCTGGCTGCGATGATTGGTCCCAGGAGGTGTAGTCCTGATTCTTCACTTGACTTGTCCCTCAGGTAGTGGGAGGTAAAGGTTGATTGTTGGCGCCATGAGGCTGCTGCTAGAATTTCTTCTATTGGGGTAGCGTTGTGGTGGGCCTATGATGTGGAGACAGCTCTTAGTTCATGAGCCGTCACTCTCATGCTCTCATTTGGGTTTTCTCATATGCTGCCTCGATTGTTTTCCTAATCCATCTTGATACCATGGCTGCTGATGTTTCGCCAGATTGGGGATCAACTGTAAGAAAAAGTTGGTTTCTCCGTCGTCGGATGTCCTCATGATGTGTCAGGGGTAGGTAGAAGAGTAGAGCTCTGGCTGGACACAAGAGGCATTCGGGTTCATTTCTTACTAGGGTGGATAGAGCCGGAAAAGTGATTGGTTTCGGGGGTTCCGAAGGTTTTTGTGTTTTGGCTCTGAATGTTGATCTTGGATATGGAGTGACAGAGGAGAAGACGGGGCCGAAGATCCAGTAGGCTGGGTCCGCTGAGAGGGCTTGAATTTCAAAGCACCGAAGGCTGGCTGCTAGAGTGACGAGAAAAACCGTCTTGCAGGTCATCAGTTGAAGAGAGGTGTCCTGTAGGGGCTCGTATGGTTTACCCGTTAGGGACTGGAGGACGAGTAAAAGGTCGCAGTCTGTTATTGACCTTCTGGTAGTGCGTCTTTCATTTTCGTATGAACGCAGGAAAGCTGACATTCGGTAGTCGTCAAGTAGGCTGTTGTTGTTGGTGCTTAAAGCAGAGTGATAGACCAGGATTGCAGAGCCTTTGAGTTTGTCGATGTTGAACAAGCATCAGAAGAAGTTTAGAAGGGTGGGAAGAGGTGGGTTGATAGGCTTAGCTTGTTTTGTGATACATCAACGAATCCATTTAGACCAGTGGCTGTCGTACATCCGGTAAGTGGAATCCCTGGTTGCCTTTGAGGCGATGCATTCTGCCTCTTCTCGATGAATTCCAGCCTTTTTGAGGAGCTTGATGATAGTAGCCACCTGTGCAGGTTGAGGTTTGGTACATTCGGGTGTAGTTTTGTTCCTTTCTGTTGGGACAGCAGATCTGGATGAGGAGGTAGACATCTTGGAGTATCGACTACTAGGTCTAGAAGGAGTGGGAACCACGCTGTTGATGGCCAAAGAGGAGCTATGAGCAGGAATAGGCTCTGACTGTCTTGTATCTTTAGAAGAACTTGTGGAAGGACCTTGAAGGGGGGAAAGAAGTAGGCGAATAGGTTTTGCCAAGGGAACGTCAGGGCATCTACTGCTACTTCTGGTTCGTCCAGGATGGGGTTTATGTAATGGGGAAGTCTGGCATTGTGCTTCGTGGCAAACAGGTCTATAATTGCAGTGCCCCAAAAGGTGAAGAGAGATTGGCAAATGGATTTCTTGAGGCACCATTCGCCCGTCGGTGGTTTCTGGCATGACAGAGAGTCGGCAATCACGTTCCTGTTGCCTGGGATGCGGAGGGGAAGGTGTGTGATGTTGTGCGGTATGCAGAGGTTGAAAATTTCTGACGTTAGGCTGTGGAGAGATCTAGATTTTGTTCCACCTTCTTTCCTTATGTGGGCTAAGGCAGTCATGTTGTCGGATTGAACTTGTATTGTCTTGTTTCTGATCTTTGGGAGAAAATGTTGCAGGGCGAAGTAGGATTGTTTGAAGCTTGAGAGAGTTGATGTGGTCCATGCAGGATGCAGGCAAGAGGCCTGAGATTTCCTGTGTGCGAAGGTGGGCACCCCAGCCGGTTTTTGAAGCGTCCGTGAAGATGAGCAGCTTGGGTTGGGACTAGTGAAGAGGTTGCGTCTTCGTGAGGTTGGTGACTTCTACCACAAAAGGAGGGAGTCCAGAGGAAAGTCAAGACTGAAGGGGATTTGCTCGTCCGGGAGGTCCTGGTGGATTGCCTGGTTGTCTATGCGGTGGTGGTGAAGTGGTCTTACCATCCATCGGGCGTAGGGGACAAGGTTCGCCATTGCGTCAATTTTCCCGATGAGGGAGTTTAGCTCCCGAGGAGAAAATCTTGTTTTCGAGCAAAAGAGATGAGCGCAAAGAAGAAGGTACTCTATTCGTTCCGGGGAGGGGCGATTCTTGCTGTGTGGAGGTCGAAAGAGGCTCCCAGAAAGGTGAAGACTTGTGCCGGTGTTAAGCAAGATGTTGAGTAGTTCACCCCGACGCCTAGCCGGTTTAACAGGGAGATAGTCTTGTCTCTGTTTTGTTTCAGTGTGAGAGGATTTGGAACGTTGAGGGCCCAGTCGTACAGATAGGCGTTGGCGTGAATTTCGTTTTGGTGTAGGTTTGACAATATTGGTTTGAGAATCGTTGTGAAAATTCTGAAGGGAAGACAGTCGAATTTGTAGACCTTTTGGTTGTAAATGAACCGAAAGAGGTGCGGGATGGCCGGATGGAGTGGGATGCGGAGGTAGGCATCTTCCTGGTCGATCGAGACTGCCCAATCATTTTGTTTGAACGAAAGACGGATGGATTCGAGAGTTTCCATCTTGAAATGATTGTTTTGGATGTATTTGTTGAGAGGTTACATGTTGAATATCAGACGGGAGCCTCCTGACTTCTTTGGTCGGGTGAAGATAGAGCTGTACAAGCCTGGGCCTGATTTGCGGCATTCCCTTATGGCATCCTTCTGCAGGAGTTGCGAGACGTCGAACGAAAGAAGCTGTGTTGTCGGCGGTGATAGCTCCCATGGCGGGGTTGGAGAGAGCGGTGGTTTCGACAGGAATTCCGGACAAAAGCTATGTTCGATGATAAAAAGGACTTCCGAGTTTGTTGTTAGTTGTAGCCAAGCTGGCAGAAAGTGGCGTACTCTCGCACCGACTGGAAGGCAGGAAGGGTGAGAGCGTCATTGTTGGTTCTTACGAAAGCTGCTTCTGCCCCCTGGTGACTTGTGGCAGCTTCATCGGTATGGAGTGGCGGCTCGCTTCTGCTGGTTGTGTTGGCTGGAGCGGGAGCGAGCCTGATCTGTGCGAAAGGGCTGCATGTTTCTCGGCTGAAAGTGCGAATCATTAGGACGGGAAGGATTGTGAAGGGGTTGGCGTCTTGTTCCAATCTTCCGAGAGAGGACAGGGATTGGGATGGCTGTTCTTCTGAAAGGGACGAGAGGCTGAGGAGTTTTTCTTCAGCGGCTTGGGCTTTCTAGAGGTGTCAAGGTGTCGGGCGAGCGTAGGGATGAGACCCCGAAAAAGTGTGTCCGATTCGTGCATTGGCTGGTTGTGGAGACGGAATTTCGTGGAGACGTTCAGGTTGTTGGCGGATGAAAGAGCGATGTCTCGGAGGAGAAGAGTGTTGTTGAAGAGGGCCATGGTAGCCCAGTTGACAGAGTAGTAGGTGGCAAAACTTTCTTTCTGAAAAAGTTGCATTATTAGGGACGAAAGATTACGTATTTCCTCAGGACTTGCGTCCAATGACAACTTTTCGCACAAGGCGTTGACCTTCCTATTAAGGACGTCAGCTTGCTACTCAACCGAAGGCACTTGTAATTTTCGTAAAGGACAGAAGTTGGGATGTTAGCTTTTTTAGGGATCGATAGAGCTGTGCCGAAATCCATCTTCACTTTGCTGCCTAAGAATTTGCATTCCGGGTAAGTTGCGAAGTTGTTCGGGTTCGTGGCGCTATCGCCAGCGGGCGAAAGATGCTGCTTTCTCAGCCTGGGTGAGGAGGTGGGGATTCCTTGTCGAGGACGATGGGGCTGCCCTTGCCAAGCAGGGAATCTTCATTCCGAAGGAGTCAGGTTAACAGCGTGGTGGATTGTCCCAGAAAGTTGCGAGGTTTGGTGTCCTTGTCTCTGAGGGCAAAGCCGAAACCAGTTTTCAGCCCTCCGTTCATCATGGGAGCGTCAACCGACTGCGAGGGCTTGAAGAGGAAGCAGTCGGGCACGGTTTCTTCAATGGTTTCCAAAAGCGAGGCCAGCGGAAGAGACTGATCGTCTGCGGCATCGTCCGGGAAGTGGATTCTTCTGGCAGACGAAAGCGGGATGGCAGGTGACGGTGTTCCAGCAGTAGCCAAGGGGTCGGCTGCAGGAGAGATTTCCAGACGAGCGGCAAAGTCGACTTACGCTTCTTTTGAGTGACAGTGGGAGCCATTGAGCCTCGTTTGCTGGAGCCATGGCTGGAGATCGAAGTGAGCCAATCTTGCGTCTGGGCATGTCTGGCAGAGGAAGTGCAAGAAAGGGGTGGCATGGGATTGTCTTGCAACTTTCGAACTGTTTCTTGAACAATGTCACGAACTTCGCTACGGGAGACGCTTCGGCCTTTCCTGGAAGAATTGGACGACAGGTACAAAGGAGAGTTGTGGGCAGGCGAGCGGGAAGCTGCCGTGGCCCGATGAAGAGATTTGTTGGCTTCACAGTAGATGACTTTCGCCCGTTGAAAGTCAGCGTGCAGGGCCGACAGATTCATTGGTTCGGCTGATGGGGTGCACTGGCCAGGTTGCAAGGGGGAGTCTGAGAAGACATCGACACTTGTAGGCGACGTTTGGATGAAGGAGGCAGCAGGGATCGGGCCGACGGCGGCTAGGTCGAGGGCGGAGATCCAGCGGTTGCCGAGGGTGAAAGTAGAGGTTTGCAGACAAAGGAGATCATGAGAGGGAGTGGAAAGCGAAGCGGGAGCTTCGGAAGTGGCGGCCATCATGGGTAGAATCCAATTTTTCGTGCGAAAGCTGGGGAATTCCGGCGCGAGGTGGCGTGGAGACACCTGTGGAGGAAAATGAATGCCGATAGCGAGCGTGCTGTCACTTTTATAAGGGAGTACTGACACACACATGCACAGTAGGGACATGCCAGCAGGCACCTACGCACCGGAAGAAACCCCCATGGGAACATCACAATCGAGGAATGGAATGCTAAATTATCAGGTTAAGATGTTTTGGCAACAAAGAAACCGTGGTTTGACTTTCCTTCGTGCGGAAGTATGACCTTGTCGGAAGTTAGTGGTAAAATTAACTCCGTGTACGTCAGCAATGACACCCCTAGCACTGTGAAACTATGGTGCAACGTAGAATACGGAACCTAACATGACCAAACACCAACGATAAATTTTCTGATCGAGACTTTATGAGTTTGGTTTCCGAATAAACCAAAAAAAAAAAAACGGAAACTTTAAATTACGATTTTTCTGGCCCCGGCAAAGAACTAAAAAATCACCAATTTTTACCTGCGAACATTAGATGCCTGATTATAGGTCCTGCAAACTGTGAGAAAACGAACCTACTGTTTAATTTTATTTGCAATGAGGGGTGGCTAGATTATGACAAATTACATGTCTACAGCAAACGTTTGTGTCAACCAAAATACCAAGCTTTACATTCTGTATTTGCGGAAAATGGTGGGGTGGTGGCGTTAGAGATAGTGAGTTTTCACGACTCGCAAAACGATCTTATTCCTCCCGAGGAGTTGGATTCTACATTTCGTAATCTCATCGTTTTCGATGATGTGCTTTTCGACAAACAAAATAACATCGAGCATTACTTTGCTCAATGGTGCCATTCGAATGCCGATGTTTTTTTATTGCAGTCAGTCCTATACAAGAATTCCCAAGCAGGTGATTAGAGATAAAGCCAATTTATTAATAGCCTTTCCTGTGGACGAATTAAACCTAAAACATCTGTACGAAAATCACGTTGGTCCTGACATGGAATTTCCTGAATTTAAGACATTGTGTAGAACGTGTTGGGACAATCCGTACGGATTTTTATCGATCGACAAAACGTTAAATGAAGAACGTTATAAACGTTTGTTTTGGTGCATAAATAAAAGAAGCCGAAAGAAAAAGAACATTGAAACAAAAATGTGAAATTGTTAAACTCAAAAAACGTTTAACAAAAAAATTGTTGGATCAACGTTTGGATGAGCAAGTACAAGAAGAATCTTTGCAAGAGTTTTTTAAACCTGTTGTTAGTGCTTTGAAACAAACCATCCCTAAACCAACACCTGCAGCGAGTCCTTCGAAAGTAATTCTTGGCTTTACAACTAAAAAATGAGCGAAACGTATACGAATTCCTACTCCTGTATAAGTCAGAGGATGATGACGAGGATGTGTGGGAAACTGAGGAAACAATGCACGATATGGAAAAGTTTGAATTACCGACCTCCCAGTTTTGTTGACCATTCGACTCTGATAACGCGAGATCCACTCATTTCTCCCCATGTATCCGAATATGCGACTCCGGCTCTGGTAATGCGAACCGAATAAGCGTATACCAGTACAGTACCGAAAGGCATCCCCGTGCTTCCACAAATTCAAAACAGACGCGTTTCGACACCTACAGAAATTCCTAATTTACCCACCCTCAGAACCTTGGATAGTCTGTTAGCGGGGGACAAATCATAGGGCAAACGGCAAAATATTTCTTGCTTTAATTTTTCGAAAATCCCAAGGAATCCGACTCAGTTTTTGGACTGCAATCTGACATGAAAACCGGAGAACTGAGCATGGTGAATAAACCTGTAAAAATATTCGAGAACGATATAGTTGTTGGCGGTAAATAGTACCCGGGACAACAAGCACTTTGGAGCTCGCTGGTTTTTAGGGACCTAAAAGAACCTTCGTATCCTCCCGATGTCAAGGCATCTTATGCGTCTCTTTTGAAAAATATGAATGCTATCTATCAAAACAACGATTCAGGTATTCGAAAACCCAAGTCTAATCGCGGTGCCAAGTAAGCGGCGATAACAGGACCTATTTGATAAGATACGAAAACGAAGAAAAAGGGGACTGGCATGGTTAAAAAAAACAAGGTATGCTAGAACGGTGGGTTACAAGTACTACGACGATCCAAACGACCTGGTCAGGAGATTGAGGCGTTTGTATGGATAATAAAAAAGGAAATCAACCAAGATGAAGTTTTGCGTGAAATGTAAACACTGCATATCTAACCGACCCGAACCTCCTATCATTTCAATATCGAAAATAACAGATGAATGAAAGCAGTGTTTTGTGATGTGTGTGGAAGCAAAAAATCTTCCTTCATTAAATCTGGGGAGGGTATCGTAAATAAACTGATTGACCATTTGCCCGCAGAATTACATTTGCCAGGCACGGAACAATACTAGAAAAGAGATTAGCTAGAGGTGATAAAGGAATAAATGAACTGGACTAGGCGTGTAACGATCACGATATTGCCTACTCGAAAAGTTCAAATTTAAACCAAAGGCACGTTGCCGATGAAATTCTAATGTCTAAAGCTCGAAAAGTACGCAAGGATCCTTCAGTTTCTTGGAGAGAAAAATTAGCCGCATAGATCGTTAAAAAAATACTGCGAACAAAAATAAAATTCGGAATATGGAAAAAAAAACGAAATGGATCAACTCGTATACAAACTTTACAAACCAACGTGGGAAAATTTTTCGATACGGAAAGTGATTGTACTGAGCCTATATGATCTATGGCAGGCTGACTTGGAGGAGATGATACTATACGCTAAGCTAAATAAAGGATTCAACTACCTACTGATTTGCATTAACGTCATGTCCAAGTTTGCTTGGGCCATTCCTCTTAAATCTAAAACCGGTCTAATTGTTACCGAAGCTTTCAAGAAGGTACTCTCAGGAGCGACAACCCCTAAAAATTTACAAGTCAATTTAGGTAGTGAGTTCTACAATAAAAATTTCAAAGCGCCACTTAGGTGCCATAACATCAACATGTACTCTATATACTCTGAGAAAAAAGCGAGTGTGGTTGAACGTTTCAACAGAATGCTGAAAACTCGAATGTGGAAAAAATTCACCAGGCAGGTGAATTACAAATGGATACACATTATCGACGAGTTGGTTTCGCATTACAACGACATGGTTCATTCCACCACAAAATTGAGACCTAGAGAAGTAACCAGACGTCACGAACCGGTGCTGAGACGAACTACCCCTAAACCCAAGTTCATCGTAGGAAATAAAGTATGGATTTCGAAAGTTAAAAAAATCTTCGATATAGGGTATTTGAAAATTTTACTAACAAAGTATTCACGGTCCGTAAAGTACAAAAAAGCCAACCAGCTACGTACCTTTTAAAGGACAAGTCGGGTTAACCGGTGCTCGGAGGATTCTACGAACAGGAAATTAAAAAAAAAAACCTAGTTCCAGATTTATATCTAGTGGAACAAGTTTTACGTAAAAAGAAGGGGAAAGAAGGGGAAAATGCTTTATTTCGTTAAATGGAAGGGCTATGACTCCAACTACAACAGTTGGACAGATAATATAAATAGTTTAAGCTAACTTCACGTGCCCATAAGTTAGAGTACTGACTGCATCGTCGCACACCCTTCTCTTGTCGTCGTAGGGACTGAAAGCAAACTTGTTGATGGTGATGGTTTTTAGTTCGTGCGCCTCCGAATGAATGTAAGACCCCAGAGTTCTCACCATGCTATTATAAAAAACACATTCTTGTATGTTCCGTGCACCACTTGTGCTGTTTTTTAATTCCTTTGCAAGCCATTTTGTTCTTCCCATCCGATTGTAAAACGCTGTAGAGCTTTGACTTTAACCCTACAATCTCGGAAATTGGGCAACCCGCGCTCTCGTCTTTCATCTTCCCCAATACTTTTTTGTTGACGTTGGAGTGTAAGAAATGATCTTTTGGGTAGTCGGATGTGTCGAACAACGATGTATCTTCTTCCATATCTTTGTAAATATCAAGTTTCTATCTCATAACACAGACTATCCGTATCCGTGACTAGAAGTTTACATCTCTCCGGTCCATACTTTTTCATCATGTGGTCGTAGTGAAACTGGTAGACTAATAACTTTGATAGTTCCAAGATCCTAACCCAACCACAATGGGCTTGTTCAAGATAATGTTTGTGGTAGTCTTTGTAAATACTACCAAATCCTCACTTAGAGAAGTGAAACTCGTGGTGCAGGGGTGAGACGCATACTTGATAGCTTCCTCTTTCGTTGTCGCTATCAAGATATTGTTTCTCTTACGTTTGTTCTCTATTGTCTTACCAAAAATCGAATTATTTTGCAGTTTGTAGAGTTTTTCGTTAAAATCGTTACTAGCTGCTTGCCGTTTCTCATTATTAAACTCTATGTAAGGCTTCAGCCAAGGAGCTTGCTAAAACCTGATCGCTCTGTGTCTTTTCTTGAGAACCATGCCGAGTGAGATGCAGTATTTCAAATTCCTATAGTGCACCAGGTAGTTTGTCTTTGAGCAAAGGTTAGTTGTTAGCTTTAGGCCTTTGTTGTACGTTAACCGCAAATCCTCGATTGCCCGATAGCTGAAAGGAGAAAGTATAGACTTTGTGATTTGCATGTGCTCCGGGGCTAACGGGAAATCATTGTGCGATGCATGAAGCATCTCGGGGTATTCCAAGTCCACTTCTAATATCAGCCCGGTGTCACTCTGATCTCCGTAATTGTCGAGATTTATATTTTCGAGCTGGTCTTCTGGCACCCATTCGTACTCTCCACTCGGTAAGTACTCGCACATTACACACCCGTACAAGTTGTTGAAGTCCAAACATATGATGTAAGAGTTCTTTTTATCAGGGTCGAAGGTAGATGGTATATACGGGTTGTTGGCTTTAGCGTATCTTCTAGCTATAAACGAGATACCGCCTCTTATACCCTTTTCCACCATAAGATGCATGTCAATGTTAGTGAAGAGATACAGTGACACTCCCGTCCTCTTGAGCGCCGCGTCCCAAGATAGGGAGGGTGTAGAAATGTAATGGGAGGGGTCCAATCCATACCTAGCCAAACTCGTCGCTCTAAAGTTTTTAAAGCCCGACGTACATTCACAAATACAGGTCGTAGTAATCTCCAAACTTTTTGCATTTGCCTAATTCCCAAATCGTTATAGCGTGTTGATGAGATTCGGACCAGATCGCTCCTTTCAACAATGAGGCAAACGTCGACATGGGAGGTAAACACTTCTCCTCAAACACTTTATCATTTTTCAGGTAATTGTCCGGAAACACCCCTTTTCGCCTAAGGCCTCGTACGAGCTCCACGGATTCACCCTCGAAAAGCTTGTCCATGATGCTAAAGCTATTTTAGTTCGAAGCTAGAATTTCCAACGATGCCGTCATAAACGCTAGACTATCTATGAATGTAAAACCGCCCAATATCATGCTGCTGATTCTTTCCTTGTTCTTTGCAATGATCCTGACATTATGCACAGCCTTCAAATCTTTAAACGAATTCAAAGCCTTCACAACGAAATGACTGTCGTATTTTTCGAAATTATGCATAACAACCGCTATGTTTTTGTTCAAAGTGTAAGAAAAGTTACACTTGCTGTGCGCAGCGCCTCTAAATTCACCGGTGATGTGGTTGTGGTCTCGTACTTTTGTATATCCGTTAAACTTTTCTTGGGGTGGAGTAAATGCTCCTTGTTTGCAGTTATAGCACACCGCAGCTTGTACTGCAACCCCTGTTCCTTCGTTAAATGTTTCATTCGTTGCTTGTGGGAATCCACGTAAGCCACGATCTTTTTCTGCTTCTCTAATATAGATGCAAAGAAAACTTGCACGCAGTCTACTCCTCTGTACAACTTTTTAGAAAATACTTGGCCTAAGTGGTCAACAATCACGTACGCAAAACTGCAAGCTTGGTGAATGAGGTTAACTCTGGTGTATGTATAATTTCCATCGCAACTGGAGACTGATTGCAGTGCCGCTTTAAAGTCCACGTAAGCTATGTACAACCTTTTGAGTTCATTCTTGAAATTTTTAAACCGGATAAAGTCATTATCGGGCAATTGTGGTCTTTTGATACGGAACTCCCACGCAAGAAGGAAGGTGGTAGTTTTCATACCTGAAAGGATTTCAAAAACCGTGTAAGCAATTCCTGCAAAAATACTTCAAACCCTTCAAATAGTTCAAACTCGTGATGAATTTCTTGAAGTCTTTTATCGTCACGTAGTGTCCGTTGAGAAGAAGTAACTCGATGTGATGCTTACTTTCAAATAAGGAACTCACACAATAAACACAAGGATCGTCATCCTCGAAACCAAAAACAGATACCAAAATGTTGTTGGCTTTTTTGAAAAACGCGATTTTAGATAAAGGAATGTGGTCCAACAAACCTACAACTAACTCGTGTGCATGAGACAGATAATGGTTCGTATCCCAATCATGTTGCGAAGATGGAACGGAGTGTATACTAGCCAACACGGACCACAGAAAACATCTATCATCTTCACAACACAAATTAACCAGTATATTGGGACCTAGTTTGAGGTTGTTGGGAAGTGCAACGTAACCTTTCCCTGCAAAAGGTCTATAAATTCCAATGCATAGTTCGGTTCACACGCATTCATTTACAACCCATCCACTTCCTTCTACGGCAAACTGTCCAATACTATGCAGAATCTTGTTCGACATTTCCGAAAGAACCTCCTTGATTCCCGCTCTGGGCAGGTTGGAGTTAAAATAAGCCTTAATAGTTTCCAAATTATCCATCGCTTTTTCGAAGAGAATGCATAATCCAATTTGAGCTTTTATGTTTACCATAAGACGTCGACATTGTTCTAAAAGATTCCAATATTTGTCCTCGCACGCGTCCAACAAAATCAAGGGCTCGTAGTGCATTTCATCTGACTTAAAATTCAACTTGAAAGTTAAGAAGCATCTGTCGAAAGCATCGCGCACTAGATCAAATCCTCCTAGTTCCAAATTGAAAGGCCTCACCTCGAGTTCGGTATCATCTGTCACCTCCGTCTTGTCTTTCAAAGCTTGAATCATGTAGGACAAGGCCCAGTTGATTCTGGTATCCTCCATTATAGGCACGACTAGAGATCTGACGTTGTTGACAACGAGGTTCAAATTTGCGGGTATTTGAGAAATTATTTCTTTCTTCAACAAAGGTTTGAGTTTGGGAAAGGACAATTTATGTGTCTTTTTTGAAGACTCCCTAATTTCCATTGCACGTTGTTTTATAACCCCTCCACACTTGTGCCATTTATACGCAAGCTGATTAGATTAAGTCACATCGCACGATTTGCAGGTCACATTACATTTTCCTACGTGATGCCTTCGTGTCTCCGTTTATACTTATTGTTCCTGAACGTCTTTTTGCAGTATTGGCACAAGATAACTCATTGCAGACATTGGAAGCTCTCGTTCTTTTTTCTTCATCAATCATCGTTGGTCCTTTTTTTTATCTACCGAAACCATCTCTTTGTTTGTCGAAACAATAATAATGTGAAATCCTGGTATGAACTGTAGCTTTTGCTAAACCGGGGAAAATACTTCCAACAAGCTTCGCAGGAAAATGCACATCCAAACATGATTTTTTCAAGCATGATCATTTTTCCATCGTATCAGTCATTGTGAAGAAACGAGTCCTCCGCAATCGAGACAAGTAAAGTTTAAAACGCAAGGCTTCAAATAACTTTCCACCTCTTCACGCGATAAAAACTCATATTGCTGGCACTGGAACCTCGAGACCACATTGTACTTGGCAGCCATGGTTGATATGAAGATCGACGTAGTTATCCGTGCCTTTTATACTCACCGCTCGTTCCCCTTATCAAATGGTCCATGTGCTAGAAAGTCACTCCCCTCATCCGTAAAAAATAATACGCGTAACTTGTGAAAAATGCGCAACAGTACTTTAGAAAACAAAAATCTGTAAACTATTCAAATAGCACGGGTTTCCTGATGAGAAACGCAACGAGAAATTTTTACACGCCGAACTCACAACACTTTTTAATTACAAAATATTAGGAGAGGGCCTGCAGGAGGGACCGGGGGTTGCTCAAAAGCGCCTGCTTTCCGCCAAATCCCTTACTACTGGCGGAAGGGTAATGTCGCCTGGAACCAAGGCAACAGTAGCAGTGTCGAATAAGCTGGACAATATTAGCGATACAGAAGCAGCAGTGCAAGCAGTGAAACTCTTGAGTGTTACTGTTGCAGGAAGGAACAAGTCAATATGGGGTGAAGATGAGGTGGAAGAAAAGAAGTGAGAAATGTAGATGTGATGGACAGTCAAGAGCGATCGGGGAACCTTGAAGCCCAGAAGAAACTGTATGGAGGCAGAATATGCCATGGTCAGTGGTTCTGATCTGTGCGCTAGCGTGTAGGCCTTACCCTACTACTGAGATCTTCTTGGCAGTTGCAGATGTTGTAGGAGCCGAGGAAATAGTGGGAGCTGGCATGGTATGAGTCGGGCCATGTGTTGAAAGCTAAATTCATCATCAATGGGCATTCAGTTGAGCTGCACGACATCCAAGAGCAAATTGTTCAGGTGTGTCTCCACTGGTTGCCAAGAGGGATAACAGCACAGGAAGTTGCGATGGGACTGGCACGCATTGCGAAGTAGAAAAGCATACATTTGAGAGGCTAAGCATTCTAGGGAAAACAATGTGTGAAACGACGGTTCGCCTGTGGGAGGGGATGACAATAGAGGATGTCCCGGATAGTGTTGTTAATTAAAGGCATTCAGACGCTGGTACTAGTGAAAGATCACACACCACAAGACATACGATGTGGAATGTGCGGGGACTGCCGCCATGCGTGCACGAGCTGAGCGTGCGAGACACGCGAGATCCGGTGCGACCTACGGCACTTGTGCTAAAATTGCACAACAACAGATATCTCAGCAACAGCAGCCAATGTTGTGGGAGCAACAGCAACCGAGTGTAGCATCCAGCAAAGTGCATCAATTAGCGTCCAGCAAAGTGCATCAGCTCCTGCAAATCCAGCAACAGCAACAACAGCAACAGCGCAGCAGTATTCAAGAGAACCTGTGTCTGCTGGCCATGAGCACAAGTGCCCCATGCCTTACCGCTGCGCTAGAGACTGCGGATTTTTGGCAACAAGAATCAAGTAGTAACGGCCTAATTAGTGCAGCTGATAGAAATGTGCAGCAGAGTGATGAACTGCTGCTGCGTGATGAACGTAGTCACCATAGTGACAGACCATGGCTCACCCCACAAGCAAAGAGGAAATCAAAAAGGAAAAAAGGAACCAATTCGCCAACATTGACACCTTCACAGAACGAGGGCCTTCAAGAAATTGAAAATGCAAGGAAAATGTGGAGGAAGTTGACCTGCACCCCTGTGACATCATGAAGGTGGGAGCTATTTTTTCTTACCTTTCTTTCCTCCTATTCGTCCGCCATTTTTTATTTTCCTTCGTTTCTTCTTTTGTATTAAATTAGTATTGAATCAGTAGAAAATTTGATTTCTCGGCTGTGGCGAGATTCGAACCATCGTCGGCTGGCTTATCAGATGAGTTAGTGACTAACGTCCTAGCCCACTGGACCACGAAGACAAGTTGGAGAGAAGTGTTGAGTTGTTGGTCTTAAAGATAAGATAGGAGTTGAAGAAGATGACATCATGAGGCATGGATGTTTTTTAGAGAAAGTTGACTATTTAAAAAATTATCTGCAGGACTATTAATTAAAAAAAAAATGTATATTAAAAAAATTAATATTAAAAACAAGCCTCTCTACAGAGTGCCATTACAGTACAAATAAGATTTAGTTAATTAGCAGTCTTTTTTATTTAAAAAATGGTCCCCACCCCCACCCCTACATTAAAAAAATACCTAAGTAGCAGCCCTTTAAAAGCAGCCAGACCCAGCCTCCTTCCTTTAAACAATTTTTTTACCTAAATAGCAGTCTTTTAAGTTGGACCATTACATCTGAAGATGAACCCCAAAACTCTTGTCTATTAGAAGAGAAATATTACCCTTGCTAAAACTTAAGAAATAAAAATTATGCACAGTCCTTGAAAACTAGAAAAAGATGCAGTTATAATTTCTGTTTTAACTTGGTCCAGGAAGGTGACATTAAATCCCCGTCCCTCCCCTTTATCAGATAACGATAGGGGTGGGCTGTTGCTAAGTGGCGGGATACAGGTGATGAGCCGGACGTGTCTGGCTATGAATATCTACACAAGTGGTTAATAAGGAAGGTACTCCCCTCCCCCTCCCCTCAGCTAAAAGATTCTGACCTCTAAACTTTATTACCCTTGTTAAAACTTAAGAAATAATAAGTATAGCACACTCTTTTAAAAGAAAAAAAAAAGAATCATGTCTTTTAAAATTATTCTTTCTGTTGGAAAACTTTTCTGTAACACTTTAAGATTGAATATTGGAAAAGATGCATTTTATTCCTGTTTTAAATTTGACCAGGAAGTTGACTCCCCTTCTCCGTATCAAGATAACAATAGGAGGGTGACCAGTCATCAGAATTTCCCCATTCAAGTGCACCTGACCCCTTGGCAACATGTCTGGACAACTTACTTAAAGCTGAGTTGTAAGCCAAAAACAAAAAATACATTTTAGAATGGTAATAAAAAAAATGTGTAACAAACAAACAAACAAACAAACAAACAAACAAACAAACAAACAAACAAACAAACAAACAGACAGACAGACACTCAGCATCACTGACACACTATAGCAAATAACAAAATAATTTTTTTATTAATGACAATTACTTCAGTGTAAAATATCTACCAGTCATCTAAAGATGGCCCCCTCCCACCTCCCGCCCCTGCCAAACTAGCATTCATCTAAAGAAATAGATGAAGAAAGAAATATTATTCCACAGTCTTTACAAAACTCCGTGACCCTTTTAAGATTGATTACTGGAGGAAATGATGCATTTTATTATTATTTAGTCCAAGAAGTTGGCTTTAAAAATCCACCGTATACATGTATTTTTACAAGTAATATTGTGTTAGAGGGAAACAAATTCTTGTGTAGGCATCCTCGCGCAACTTTATTGGCCGAGAGAGAGCGATGCTTTTCGTTGAAAACTCGAAATAGGAATAGGCGTTCGACATAAAGTCGTAAGACCTACGAGAAGGCCGTCTGTGAAGATTTGCAGAGCTAATCGATGGCCACAGACCCGCCCCAAACAAATAAAAGTCCATCGTAGATTCTTACGGGGCAACAATGATAAAAAAATTTTACGGGGAATGTCACTGGCCTATCACGTGTTTTATTATTGCACACGTAGTACACTACGTGTTGCGTATGCCAAGGGCGTATAAAAAAGTAATCAATCGTAAATAAAGTGTTTTTGTAGGTTAATGATTGTGTCTGTTGTATACTAACTGTGATCGAGTCGAAACTGGCATGTGTTAAGTTTGTTTAAGTGTGCATGGCAAAGGTGTCAATAGCATATTTTTACAACGAATTTTTTTTTAATTTGTAGTTAGCAACAAGAACACACTGAAGCGGCGTTGTTGAAGTAACACTTTAGGTTACTACATCGTTGTTGTGCTCGTGAGTATTAGTTAAACTGTGTGGGGAAAAAATAAAACTTCCGGTTCCGTTTCTATATTAATAAAAATCTGAAGCTGAAAGAATCATTCGTTTGTTGTGCTTCGTTCATACTCATCATGCCCCCGTTTCATTTTGCCGATCATAAGCGCGAGATAGATTGTTTTATGAGATTTGTATTTATTGCCGTGATGTTAATCTTTGCCGTCAGTAATTTTATTCGAACGGGCCACATCAGTTCTCAATGCAGTTTCACACCCAACGACACATTACGTGTCTGACTTTGATTTTTTTCTTTCGATCTGTATCCAAAACAGATAAGAGATGGCGTCGCCATTTTAACGAAGCTTAAAATATTCGTCAAACCAAGCAGCAACAGTAAAGGATTTTGATGACGTGACAGGCTCGGATGGGGGAGCAACTTTCTACCAAGGAATGGGAAAAACTAGCGGCATCTAAATTTGTATAGTGGGTCTTTTACTCGATCCAAAAATGCATTAATACGAGTGGTATTTACGATGTGGGTAGTCTCGGGTGCTAAACCGGCCGAATTAAAAAGTTCTTTTATTACTGAAAATGGTAGAACACTGGGGGTGTTTGGGCAACAAAAATTATTCGTTTTGGGTATGTGTGAAAATGATTGATGGTGATTCTTCTGTCTGTTTGCGACGAAATTATGATGGGGTAAATTTGTCGTATCGTCTTCAGAATGGGAAGATTTAGTTGAAGAAATACAGACAGTGAATGCTCGTATTAGTCAATATAGCTAGGTTATTAGTAGAATTTTATGGGGTGGATGACGAACATGTCACGACATGCCAGCTGATACACATGTCATACACGTTAGAACCTATGCATGACCAATCACGGCGATGCGGAACAAGATGGCGTCGGTTAAAATTAGGATGTCATGCCTGTACATGTTAGAGAAGAACCATGATGTCACTTGACACATGACCGCCTAGTGTTTTGCGGGACAAGATGGCTGCTGTTGGAATTGACCAATTAGAACACTCGTTGTAAAATTAGTCACCTAGACGAGCCAATGACAAGGCTTCTTTCTTTTAACCAATGAAAAGTATGTTACGTATTACCTGTGATATCAGTCTGCCTTGTAAATCCGATTGCCGACCCCAGCTAGCTAGCATTCGAATCTAGCCATTCACCAAACAACCAACCAAAATGGCTACAGAATCTACCGTTGGTCTCCGCCATACTAAAAGACAGTTACGTTTTAAACCAACATCGAAGCTAAAAAAAACTTTGCATGTCTACGGCATCATCTTCCTACACCCCGCCATGTGTTGAACAACAGCCGCAGCGAGCCCAGCAGCACGACCAACACCAACAGCAGCAGTTACCACAGGTTAGCCAGTCTTCAGCACTCTACACTCCGCCATGTGTCGAACAGACTGGGCTTGCACCTCCCACCATTAGTGCAAACCCACCCCAACAGTATCCAGCGATGGAAGAAGTACAAGTTCCGATTTGGCAGCAACACCCATTCTGCCATCAGACGCAACCGGACGATCCGTTACTGTATTGGGATGAAGACGGTGTTATCAACAATCCACCATTACCCCTTGCCCAGCCAGCCCCAAACTCTACAGTCACCGAAACAGATAAATTAGAACGCCGATTTACCTATGGAGAACAAGCCGAGCAGAAACCAGTGAGAATTTACGGTAAAAACTTGGGCTATTGTAACCGTATCAGTGTAGAAGGCTCTAGTCGTTTACGTGTTACTTACCTGAGACAATTTAAGAACGAACTCTATATTGGAATACGAATAATTTTCCATTGAAAACCCCTGCCGCTATTGGTGTTATGATTGGCAAAAGCCATAATTTTGTAAAACAAGTTTTTCTCAACATCGAGGAATGGGGCAAGTTAACTTGTAGAGAATACGAAAGGTGGGTGAGTTTTGCTATACAGTGCGTTCGAAACAATGATAATAATTGCGGTCAATACTGGGGCGCATCTAGCAAAAAATTGAAGGTGCTTATATCACGGAGAAAAAAGAGCATCGGGCACCACTGAGTAACAGGCACTGGGTCAACGTTCACTTGTTCAGAGGTCATATTTATGTTGGCGTTAACGAAGTGTATTATTCGAATTTCCATCAGAAATCATTGCCTAGTAAAGCTATTTTACTAACGAATGACGAGTAGAAGAACTTGGTAAAAGCTGTACCGGATGTAATTACTTTTACTGAAAACATCCCCGTTGGTTAAAAAATTGACTACTTTGTGATTTTTGTTAAGAAGTTCTTTTTTATCACCGAAAAATTTTGAGAAAATATTGCCGAATCTGATTTGTATATAAAAAAAACTGAATGTATGATTGCTGGTGCAAAGCTATTTGTGTACTTAGTTTTCTATTTTTTTTTCATTGTAGATGGAAGGAAATCAGATTTGCTTAATCATATTGGCGCAATAATAGATGTTGATGGGTTTCCGGCGCCAGATGCCGTTTTCAACACTAAATTCCTATGCAAAGAATTGGATGTGACTTATCTTTATAAGCCTGTTACAGAACGGTACACTTTTAGAGTTGGGAAGTAGTACGATTTGCTACAAGAGTGAGGATAACAGCCAGTTGGGTAATGAGAAATGTACACGGTTTAAAATTTGATGATTCCGCTACAGATCTTCCGCAAGATGCCTTGTTAGCTGTTGTGTCGGCTATTCAGGCCACATGTATTGTTGAATCTAACAAATCATTTATCGCATTCAAAGGCGGCCATTATGAAAAAAATGTGGTAAGATCGCTCTGTATTCCGCACGTAAATATAGAAAGTTTTGATTGTCCACGTAATGACGTGTCCAAATCTTGTTTACTTGCATGTTTGCTGGGGCCAATGGCTAATCTAAGTCTTGGGTGTCCATTCTTACATAGGTGGATATTATCTATGTCTTGTAATTTAGTTTCCGGTTCCTGCCTCCAGAACATTCTAAAACTTTCCATTACCCATAATACCCTGGCTATTTCGCGGTTGTCAGAGGTTACCAAAACGTATTTAAGCAAGGGGCCAGCATGGTAAAATCAGAAAGCCTTCGGGCCAGCCAACTGGCTGGTCCTCCCTCTACCCCTGCTAGGTCTTCTGGTTAGGGGTATTTTTCTGGCTTTTCCCCCAACCTAAACAAGCATCTTTAGCCCTAACTTAACCCCAAAGTTCCCCAGCCCCTTTCCCCAGTCTTTTGGTTCAGTCTAATTTCGGTTTAGCTCTCCCACAGTTTGCAATTTTTCGTCATGGTGCCGAAACCCGGGAGTAAGGCTGGTCGGGAATGGGTTAGGGGTCCTTTAGATTGGGTATTCGAGTATGGGTCCTTTAGGTTTACTTTTCGACCCTTTTAGGAGTTTTTTTTCTTTCCCTCGGGAAAAATAAGGAAAACGTGGGTAAACCTTTTGGTTAAGCCTGGGCCTTATTTTTCAAGTTTTTGTCTTTTCGTTAGGCTTATTGTATTCGTTAAGCCTAACGTCCTCGGATCTTGCCCAAAATTGGTAGGGGCA
>JAHWFP010175346.1:0-12594 GCA_023313725.1 Lithobius niger
TTTTTTTTTAATAACAATTTTATTTGTTGATTGATTTTATGTATCCATTCATAAATGTGTCATTTTTTTTTTTACATTCGTTCTTCATTTTGGTGGACGTCCAACAGTAGGCATTATTGAGCTTAAAAACACGGTATTAAAAAATTAATTTTAACGAAATAATCACGACTTTATTTATTAACACTCAGAATGGTCTGTTTTGTTGGTTACAGACTACATGTTTGAGAAATGTAACTCAGCCTTTGAGGCGTACAATTTCGAAATAAGTTAGTCATTTTCTCGTGTCGGAACAGAAATTTTGTTGCCAGTAGACAGAAAAAATAATAAACATGTCATTACCTCATTCCAAAATATAAGCTTTATCCAGATTAAAATAAATTAGATTTATTACCTGAGCCTAAAAGGTAATTCGTACATTGTAATCAAATTTTGGCCTACTAAAGGCCTAACAGCCAAAAATTCCCCTAACTAGGAGACCTAGCAGGGATTGAGGGAGGACCTGCCAGTTGGCTGGCCCGAAGGCTTTCTGATTTCCATGCTGGCTCCCTTGCTTAAATACGTTTTGATAACCCCTGACAACCGCGAAATAGCCAGGGTATTATGGGTAATGGAAGCTTCTAGAAGCAGGAACCAGTAATATAATTACAAGGTATAGATAATGTCCACCTATGTAGGATTACACACAAGATTTGCGTAAACAAGAGTAAACAAGATTTGCGACACTCTCAATGCCACGTACGGAGTGATGCCCAATACCTCACGCAGCTTCAACCCCAACCCCCAGGATTGCTCATCCTAACCCTAACCCACTGCCAACTGCCCCCATTTCCCCCAACAAAGAAAGCTACCAAACGCGAGAGACTTCTTTTCCTTTCCCCTCAACTCTGCCAACAGGCAACAGGTAAGGTGGTGGCGATGGTGGAGATGTGGGGGGGGGGGGGGGGAGGTCGTGCGATTGACATGGGGCGTAATTTGGAATCAATGGGTTTAAGGGCCAATTTTCTTTTACCGCAAGCTATACCAAAGTATTATTAATTTTTTTTTATTCAATTACATTTTGTTTTATAAATCTTCAGTAATTCGGACTGAGGTCCATTTTTCAGAATGAGAATTATTCTTGGGTGTGATGGGGGGATGGTGGTCGTTACTCCTCCCCCCCCCTCCTTTAAAGATCGACCTCGTATTGCATATCTGAATATTTAGACCTATTAAGTAGACTTGTATTACTGTCGCTTTTTTATTATTCATTTAATAATATGAGCGTAAAATGGGAGCATTGGTTTTGATGACTTCTACGCGTAGCCTACCCTGAATATTATTGTGACCTCCATTCTTCAACTATCGCTTTACTATCCTTACTACTGTTAACCACTATGAGCCGGGGGCTCCTTATTTTTTAGCGAAAGCAGTTATTGTATTGATTTAAATTTTTGTTTAACTAATTTTTGGTCACTGAAGAGTCTATCTGGCACCGTTCGGAAGTTGAGAAAAGCGAGGAACAGATGGACAGACGGACAATCGGACATAGTCGCTGCAATAGCCTTCTCAGTCAAAACAGCTGTGCAGAATACTAGAGAGGAAATTTCTATAGATGATTAAGGGAAAGACCTATAAATAAATAATGAGTCACAAAAATCGATGTATATTGCACATGCAGACGAAAAAAAGTAATAAACTTAATTAACGAATTGAAAAACACATGCGCAGCAGGAATTGATAAAGTAAAGACACTGCATATAAAAAAAAAACAAAAGAAATACAGCAAAAGCCATTTGTCAATTAGTAAATGCAATCATAGATAGGAAGATTTGGCCAGGCATATTAAAAGTTATTATACCACGGCTGTGACGTCACGCTAACTCAACGCCACGCTAAATTTCCGTAGGTTAAATCCCGTTAACCAACACCGGAAGTATGCGTCATCGCAAAATGTATGGGTTATCCAGTTACACAAGACTTTTGCCGATAACCCTCACTTTTGTGATAACCCACACTTTCGACACTTCAGTATCACGCGACCGGGAACGCACACACCAACAACCAAATACAGCGTGCAAAAAAAAAACGTTACGTAATAAAAACGTACAAAACGAATTACTTAAATTGAATGAAATCCGATCCCTGCAAACTCTCACATGTCTGGTCCATATCCAGGCTTGTTCACTGACGTCACCTCCCCACCCCTCTACTTCCTCCCTCCCTCCACAAAATGAAATGGAATGACCTTTAGTCATACCGATATCCTATTACCGTATTTTTTAAACAATTCTCAAACTACCGACGCCAACCGACGCTTGTCTAACTCCCACCCCCCTCCCCCTCCCTCCACAAAGTTTGACTCGTCCGTCTATCACACACTTCCCCCTCCCCAAACCTTCATTCATATTGAGGATACTGATTTTCCTTGAAGCAATTTTCACAAAACACAAACACGTTTTAATTAAATACGAGTTACTTGGACGTCCCAACCGTGATATAAATCAGTTATAGTTTATAATCGATAACCAATCGTTTCTAACCAATAACTATAACATATTAAAAAACACTTAAGCGTATAAAATACGGATGCAAGCCTTAAAAAACGTCAAAACCTAAAGGAACAAATTTTAGAAAAAGACATGTAAGCCATCGGGGGGGGGGGATTGAGGCTTAATGGCGCGTCGACAGCCATCGTTGTTGCACTAATACATGTAAAAGAATCTCCAGCGACTCAAAAAAACAAGCTGGAGTTTCTTTTACACGTATTAGTACGACGCTAATGGCTTACTTGTCTTTTTCTAATATCTGTTCCTTTAGAGCTTTACATTTTTTAAGGTTTACATCCGTATTTCATACCGTTACCAGGAATCCATTTCCCTGTTTTTTTGTATTATGAGGATTGTTTTTACCTCAGTGGGCAGTCACTTTGGTAGTCGTCTTTCTTTAATATCATTTTTTGTTACATTGCAGATACATTGTTTATGCATGCTTATTCCACTAAGAATTAGCCTTTAAGCATTTAAGCTTTTTTCTGTAAGCCTTTAAAAAAAAAGGAGTTAGATTATAACAAGAATTCATATGGTCTGTTGGAAGGTCATAGGAATGGTCGGGGGAAGTTGTGGCTTTCTTTTTTTGTCATTCATTATGCTAAAGTTCAACAACAAACACACAATTCAACCAAGGCATCTTTCTAAACTTACTTCTTAAGTATTTTTGAGAAGAATGAACCAATATTGTAACCTTTTCAGTGAAAACAGCTCTCCACAATGCAACCACGTGTCTCTCCGAAAAATGTGCACGGTTTTACTAGTTTCTCAGAATGAGTTTTCTTTGTATGTCAGCATGACGCAGTGGGTATGATGGTGGCCTATGGTGTGAGAGGTGCCCAGTTCGAATCCTGCAGCTTGCTTTTTTTTTCTTTCTTTAAGCTATTTTAAATTTTATTTACACATTTATTTAGGCCACCAACTCATATTTTCTTAACGAATTAGATTTTTTTTGTCAATTTTAGGATTGACATTTTGTAAAATTTATCTGTGTAATGGGGTCAAGTAATGCACCTGCAGAAACACTTAACAAGAACAATGAAATTCCTTTCATTTTCAGTTCTTTCAGAAATTTGCCAATGCTGTTGGCACAAATTTACAAAGTATCCATTCATCTGAAAAACTTCAAATTTTAAATATAGAACATTTAAGCATTAATGCAGGAGGGTTTTTAATGATTTTTCTTTCGAATAATAAAATTCGGGAAGCCAAGCAGTTGAAAATAAGCAATTAGCATTGAATCTGTTAGACATCAGGATTATTAGCACACGATTCTGTTAGCAGTTCTTTGGCAGAACATAAACGAAAAAACTAATTCACCCTACTTAATCAAAAAATTCGTGAGTATGTTAAATGGCTTTGCGAAGGAGGGTTTTCTTTTTTGTATGGCTAGGGCAAACAGATCCTCGGGAAAAAACATAATGTCGAATTTGCAAAAAACGAGGAAAAGAATTTCTGATAACGCGTTTAAGCATTTTTTAATACTAACATCCATTTTTTTTTCCTATTTCAGCTAGAATAACACAGAAAAGAATACTGTAAATCACCTTAAAATAACTGTTATAAGAAAGCCTTTTTAATACTCAATTTTAAGCTATACAAATTGAAAATCGATTCTAGGTTCGATCTCTAGGTGAGAGCAACGCTTCCCCAACAATAAGAACAACAGTAGTCTCATTAAAATAGCGTTCAAAAGGCCATAGGCCTTCTTCATACCTATGTTTTTAGCTGTAAAACTTGAGTATCGGTTCATTGGTTCGCTCTCCAGATGTAGTACAGCTGTTATGGGCCAGAATTTGAGCTAATCATGCACATCGAGCTAAAAGCCATGAAATTTGGTACACAAGTCAATTCCTAGCTTATAAATCGACCTAGCTCTGGAACATCACGTGATACCCCCTAAGGCCCCTTCCTTTGCCCCCACCGCATTCACCTGAATGAGGTTATTGACCAAAAAATACTTGCTAATCGCGCTAAAACATGAATTGGTAAACAAGTCATTCTTAGCAGTGCTAATCTAGAATTTGTTGATCATCAGCCTCATGGAGAGGACACAAGGAAGCGCTGGAGGGGTCACGGGGTTCCTTATGTACAGTCAGAGGCATTCCCAATGTCACATTCGCTGCTCGATGCTTCCCTGCTTGGCCAAGCTTCCCTGCTCGACAGGTTATTCTATGTCAACAAAGTAGGAGAGGAGAGGTGCAGTTCGAAGTGATGAGTGTTGGCATATTATTTACTTTAGTTGGTCTCTAGTTGCTTTATATGTGGGATATGATGTGACTGGCTAGTAATACTGTATAAAGTCATTGGAGACCCAGGTATAGTTTTAAATTGTGACCCCTTCCCCGGACCCGTAAAAAACTCACTATTCGGGGAGGGGGTCTGAAGACGTTAATAATTTCAGACATTTTTTTCTTACAAACTAGTAGTACTACGGAGAGAGCTCATTTACGGTCGGAAGCTTTTTATTTTTACAAACTAGTCTTACTATGTGGACAGCCCCTTTGCGAGCAAAGGTTTTTTTCCCTCCTCAAGCTAGTAGCACTATGGGAAGAGCCCATTTCCGGTCGGAGGCTTTTTTTTTTACAAACTAATCGTACTATAGGGAGAACCCCTTCACAGTTGGAGGGTATTTTTTAACCCTCAGTGAGTAACCCCCTGCCAGATGATGCCGAGAATAATTTTCCCTCTCTGCTTCCCTCCCCCCCCCCTACCCTCACCACCAGTGCAGGCAAACAAAATAATGTCGGTGCTTGATTAGCAAACGAATGGTGAACAGAGAAGCAGGAAGGTCCGAAACAACAATCCGTAAGATATTTTTTTAGATTTTTAACTCCTACTTAGTGTTGAACATGACGCTTATAGATTTTATCTTCCACACGGCTTGCCCACGTTTTCGGAAGAATGGAGATCCCCACTGACTGTCTGATGGCTCGATACGTCCCGACGCTAGAAGCTCGTCGACCAATTTGTTGATTTCTTTCTTGATGGCGGGAGATGCGGAGTACACTCGTTGAGATATTGGTTTTGCCTCCGGGTTTAGTTTAATGTGGTATACGTTGCCTTTTAGCTTGTGCCTGGTATCCGTTACCTTTTAGCTTGTGCCTGGAAAAATGTCTTTGTTTTGCTCAAGGAGCCAATCCAGGAATTCGAATTCACCTTCTGTGAGATTGTTGAGCTTCTCTGGCCCTTCTAGTGTTTGGATAAGCCATGCGGAGTTCATGACTGGTTTGTGTGGATTCGCTGCATGTGCTGATAGTGGGAATGAGTGACGGACGTCCTCATCAAAGTTGACTATGCAGTTGGCGTGACCCCATGTAGTTTGGCTTTTCTGGCGTATTCTCGGACTAGGATGCAGCTGATTGCCAGGTCGTTGACTACAATGAACTCCAGTGTGAGGTGCTTTCCGTGCGTGATGATGGCGACTTTAATGGTCCCCACTGGCATGATGCCTGGTTTTCCATTGGCGAGGGTTGGAGCGGGTCCTGCGAATGGTTTCAACTCATTCATGGGGTTTGGATTTAGCTGGGTGAGCCAGTCTGTATGAATGTAGCTCGCTGTCGAACCTGAGTCGAGGCCTGCGTAAAAACTTTTGCTATAGGCTACTGTTTGCATGGATGCAGACATAAAAATATTCTTGGTACCCTTTTCTGGTGTCAATATATTTTCTACACGTAATTTAATATTTAGCATTTAATCTTTTTCTGTCTTTGTGTTACTGCTAAACGATTATTCTCTTGTTCCGCAAAGCTACGCATGTTTACTGATTGGTACTGAGAACAACAAGTTATTGACTCGCTCCTCGCTGGTCCGTTGCCGCCATACCATTGTTGATGGACGTTCCAGAAAATGTGGGCAACAACCATGACGTCAAGCATTGTTGGGTGATTGTTGCTGATTGTTGCAAATGATTATTTTTCATATATTTCGGACATTTAGAACCAATACCATAATTTAAGAATGCGCCTATACAACGTATTAATTAATTTCCTTTCTTTTGATAGACTTCTCATTATTGCAGCCTTCTACTTTCAGAGAATAAGGCGAACTACCCCAACCAATCAAGCATAAATTGAATCTTTTCACTAGGAAAGACTAGCCGAGTCGTTCGCTGGCACTCGCTAATTCGGCCGCGTCTCGCTTCGCTCGAGGAGATTTTTTGTTGGTACTCATATGGTGCTGACAAAGACTCCCAGCATAAATGATCACGCAAATGTTCAAATCTAGACACACGCTAGTGCGTCGCGCCAAGTTAGGCAACAATCATCACAACAAACATCACATCAATTCAATTATCGAGGTTGTAAAGCATTGTAGCGCGGCGCCATAGCGTCAGTGTCTTATATATTGAAGCATAGTTGGGCACATTTCAGGTACTTGGGGAAAAATGATAATGCGGTACAAAAGCTTAAATTATGTTGAAATCAAGAGCAATGACCGACCCCACCTGACAAAAATTAACTCGTGTAGGAATGCCAGCTAAGCTGCTTTCAATGCAAAATCTGACCCTCAATAACGTTGAAAATGTGTAACTAGATACAGCTACTAGCTAATTCTAGTCCGCTAATCTCTATGTTAATTTCTGTAGGGTGATTATTCATCGATACCGAGATAACGGGAAGGCTTCCAGCTATGAAATTGAACAAATGGCTGCAGTACGATACGAACTGCTTAACTTTCATGGTGTGGAGACTAGGGGCGTAACGAGGATGGCGTGGGATGGCGCGTAAGTACGAAAATATTGTTATAACCATTGTCAGTATTGTTGACATCGTCTCTCATTGGACAGCCAAAGTTCGGACAATGAGAACATGTACACTGACGTGCGTGCCTGTACTACGATAAATCTAAACAACGTTGCCAAAGAAATTGTATTTACGTGCAACGGCCAAGTCACGAATAATAAACCAACTCTAAAAACAAAGCAAAATAAACAAAGCCAAAAACTGGTAAAGAGGCCACCAAGTTGAGATTGGTTCGGCCTTTCAAAGGAGTGATATCAACATACCAAAACTAACGAAATAAAACAAAGTACAACAAAATTAAAACTAAACCAAAAACCTATAAAGAGGTGACCAAGTTGAACCGTTGGCCTGTAGACAAAAGGTAGTAGCAAATATTGTTGCAAACCAATTTCTTGTTGACGTGCCACTTTATTACACATCTGCACGGTAGTGGAGTTGAGTCTAATACACAATTTAAAAAAAAGGACTGATATTATATTAAAAACGAAAACTGGTAAAAGGGGCCGCCAAGTTCCGAATGGTTCGGCCTTTCAAAGGAGTGATATAAACACACCAAAACATTCGACATCTTAATCACACCGAATAATACTTTGTACATTAAAGGAAAACTTGAACATTGCTACCGAAAATAAGTCGCTTATTTTTACTAGTTAATAAATATTTAGCTTATTACATACTAACTGTATTTAAGAAAAAGTGCTGTTTCTTTATGACAAACGCTGACTTCGTTCGCTTCGCTCACTCAATCAGCGCAAACATTTCCTCAGAAACGTGACTGAATAAATGTAACCACCAAGAACCTCACATCATTTGTAATTCATGTTAGTACTACACTTCATATGTGAAATCTTGTTTCACTTATTTTAAGAATTTTTTTCTTTACGACCTACTCATTGGCTTATCACTTCACTCTCTGATGACCCGCCCTCAATCGGTCGCGTCACGCTTCCCTCGAGGAAATTTCTTGTTGCAACACTTGTGCGAAGACAACAATTCCATACCAAAAACGAACAGTCAAAGCAAATGATCAGTGTACTGCACCGTTTTTGTAAGGTTTCAGTTAATAAACAAACTGTAACTGAGCTTACTCTTTCTTTTCTCTTTGTTTGTACTCATTCGCCACATTTAATAAGATTCACCAGATTCATTTTCATACTCAATAAATATTTAGCTTACTACTTTCTAACTGTATTTAGGAAAAAGTGCAGTTCCTGATGACGAACGCTGATTTTCGTTCGCTTCGCTCACTCAATCAGCGCAAATATTTTCTGAGAGATGTGGCTGAATCAATGTATCCATCAAGAACAACACAACTTGTAATTTGTGTCAGTACTACACTCTACGTGGGTTTTTTTGTTTTACGTATTTAAAGCATTTTATTGTTTTACGTGAAGATTTTCCCATTGGCTTCTTATCAATTGAGCTTTCTGATGATCCCTCACAGATTGTCAAGTGAAAACGCCAGGGTTTGAATGTAAGTTAGGCCTACACTAGACACTAACTCGTATCCAAGCTGCTCTTATTTTAGCACAAATAAGGAAGGAAGCGGCTGATGACTCGCTGGCACTGGCTCATTCGGGCGTGTCTCGCTTCGCTCGATGAGATATGCGAAGACGGACAATTCCACCCCAAAAACAAACAGTCAAATGATCAAGCAAATGACCAGTGTAGCACGCGTTTTTCGTAAGGTTTCAGTTCGTAAACAAACGGTAACTGCACCAACTCTTTCTTTTCTGTTAAGAGCTTTTTTGCTGGGCCAATGACCTATCCAACGTATAAAGTCTGTATTTTTCACTACCGAATAAATACTTAGCCTACTACTTACTAATTGTATTTAGGGGAAAAAAGCTGTTTCGGATGACAAACGCTGATTTTCGTTCGCTTCACTTACTCCATCAGTGTAAACATTTCCTCAGAAAAGTCACTGAATCAATATTACCACCAAGCCACGCATCACTTGTAATTTGTGTTAGTACTACTGCCTTACATCGGTTTGCTTGTTTCGTTTATTTTTTTTAATATTAAAAAAGCCTGTATAACACAGAAATTAAGGGCACACAAATATTAACCATTTCAAACATAAACAGCGTTCAGTTTCTGACATAACCACTGAGTAAAAACAGTCCTTGTTCCCTGGAACTGGAGTTCAACTTATAGTTCGTAGCGTTGACGTGAACTCTAATCCGTTTTTATTCGCGTCCCTTTACAATTGTGAGTATGAGGATACGAGCTCTAATGCATTTTCGAAGCCGTTTTTTGTTCGGTTAATATTTTCTAAATGCAATTTAGTAATTAGAATTTAATCTTTTTCTGTTATTGTGTTACTGCTAAACGATTATGCTCTTGTCCTGGATTTGTCAGTTATTATAGACTCGATGAATGACTCCCAAATTTAAAACGGTAATAAAATAATATTACTGTGCTTACTGATTGTTACAGTGAGCAACAAGTTGGATTTAAGTTATGTCTAGGGTGCTTATGCTCTGAATAAATCCAATCCACCCAAAACCAAAACTGGTAAGAGAAGCCGCCAAGTTTACAAAAAGGGTCGGCCTTTCAAAGTAGTGATATCATTCAACCAGGGAAAGGCCGCCAAGGTTAATCCTATTAGCCAAGTTAATCACACCTACTAATAGTTCGAAGGTTAAATGAAAACTAGAAGATTGCTTCTATCGGTAGCAATCTTCAAGTTTTCGTTTAATGTCCAAAGTATTATTCGGTGCGATTAACTTGGCTAATAGGATTAACCTTGGCGGCCTTTCCCTAGTTGAATGATATCACCACTTTGAAAGGCCGACCCTTTTTTAAAACTTGGCGGCTTCTCTTACCAGTTTTGGTTTTGGGTGGATATCACGACTTTCATAGGCCTGTGAATGACCAAAAATCCCACGGTGTAATTGTCACCCCTACCTTTTTTGTGTGGAGGTATTTTATTGTATGAATGTTCTCATTCATAAATTTCACATTTCCTATTGTCATTCCAAATGAATTAATAACAAGCGTAACAGTATGGTGATTGCAAGGACCTAATCAATTGCTATGGAGCGGTAGCAATCTTCAAGTTTTCATTTAACGTCCAAATTATTATTCCGTGCGATTAACTTGGCTAATAGGATTAACCTTGGCGGTGTTTCCCTGGTTGAATGATATCACTACTTCGAAAGGCCGACCCTTCTTGAAAACTTGGCAGCTGCTCTTATACCAGTTTTGGTTTTGGGTGGATATCACAACTTTCATAGGCCTGTGAATACAAAAAATTCCACTGTCTAATAGTGACCTCTTCCTTTTTTGTCTGGAGTGTTTATAAATTTTCTAATTCATAATTCTTACGCTTGCTGTTGCCCAATTAGCCGTTACACCAGCCAAATGGACATGGTTTGGCGTATTGTATGCCCATGTTTGGCATGCTTAAGTCTATTTAATCCGATTTTTGAGCGCACTGGCTAACGAACGCAGATTTTCGTTCGCTTCGCTCACTCAATCAGCGCATCCCCCTTCACTTGGTTCTCCCGAGGTAAACGTTAATCATTATGAACACATACTACAAACTCACGGAATGGTAAATGTTCATACAGTTCTAATATTCTGGTGGCAGACGAAGATTACTAAAACTAATCAACTCGTCAGCTGTTTAACATTACTCGTCACTTACACTAGACTGCAAGAACAGTACGTCTATATAAAATAAAATGTCCGCGTCACGTTATTGAGGACACTTTTTCTTCATAAAGAACACGTTCCCATCTCTGCTGACGATGTGCACTGTGTTTCCTAATCGTCTTTTCAGCAAAATTGTCCCTTTTATCGTGGTGGGGCAGATAATTCAGTTTCGATTCGTGTACCGTAAAAAAAAAGACCAAACCTTTGCAATAAAAGATAAAGATATTCTGTCTCTTAGTGAACCACCTATTTGCAAAAACAGTGCATTCTGACAATATAAGTACTGAAACGATAAGCGTGCAACACTTAAGCATGTTGAATGACAATACACTGTTGAATGACAATACAAACAATGGTTACAACAATAATTTTGCACTTAAGAGCCACTTCAGGGCCACGTGCTTCTAGCTGCAACTCCCATTTTAGAAAAAGGCACTTCCCCATACGAAGCTTTACCTGTCTGCCGAAATTTAGATCTGGCAACTTTCCCTAATGAGCTATAGACGTGTCGTTATACCCTATGATAATTAACATGGGAGCCTGCGGATTAGTTACTAGTTACCAGTTATTAGTTACTAGTCACTAGTTACTACTAGTCACCAGTAACACAAATCAACGTTATTGAGGACACCTTTTCTCCATGAAAGAAACGTTCCCACATTTTCGCGTTGACGTTTTCTTTGTTACTGGACCGAAGACACCTGATTCAAACGATTTGCAAAGATTTCTACGGCATGGGAAATTTACACCAGTATGCTGAAATCACGTATAAGTTGGTTTCAGTTAAAAGACACGGTCTGCTAGTGAGCCGCCATCTGACAACAATAACAATTACGCTCTGACAATTAAGCTCCAACAACAATAAAACGTCTACTTGGCGGCGACACACTAGCGTGTGTCTAGATCCAATCCAAGTTATTGACTCACTCCTCGTTGGCCCGTTGCCGCCATACCATTGTTGGTGGACGTTCCAGGTACTGTCGAAAAAAATTGGGCAACAATCATGACATCATGTATTGTTGAGGCATTGTTGGGTTATTGTTGCTGATTGTTGCAAATAGTAATTTTTCGCTAATTTCGGCCATTTAAGACTCACAACGGACTTTAAAAGGGTTAAAGGGTTTAACGAGCGTTAACCACTCCTGGTCATCTGCCCGAAGCCCTAAGGCCCTATGTAAACGGACTTTACAAATACGCCAAAACAATGAACGGATTGATTTCTTTTCTTTCGACAAACTTCTCATATTAATTTTGTAGCCTTCAACTTTCCGAGGAGAAGATTATCATCCCCAAACAACAACCAAACAAGCATAAATTGAATCTTTTTAATGAGGAAAAAGTTTCCTCATTAAAAAGATTAGCCGAGTCGCTCACTGACGCTCACACGCTCGCTCATTCGGCCGCGTCTCGCTTCGCTCGAGGATATTTCTTGTTGCAACACTTATGCAAAGACGGACAATTCCACACCAAAAACTAACAGGTAAATTACCAGTGTGGTACATGTTTTTCGTAAGGTTTTAGTTCGTAAACACACAGTTACTGCTCCTACTCTTTCTTTTCGCTTTGTTTATACTCGTTCGCCACATTTAATAAGATTCACCAGATTAATTTTCACTAATGAATAATTATTTAGCCTACTACTTACTAACTGTATTTAGGAAAAA
>JAHWFP010175347.1:4382-21833 GCA_023313725.1 Lithobius niger
CCCGACAGGAGTCAGTAAGTCACTTCGTTCTCATTTACACGACCGTCAAAATGAGTACGGGCAATCTTGGTACTAGTAGAAAGTCGAGAATGTGTCTTAAGTTGGATTGCACTGCATGTAGTTTTGACAACGATTACCGTAACAAGCAAGAAAAGCGTTGTCATGGCGGTAGAAGTGTCCAAGTCGGATAAACTGGTGCTTCCTTAAAACCCTTCGAGTAGCTGGCACAGAAAAAAAGTGAAGTCGAACATTTCTTCAACCTTAAACGGTTGGATACAAGTTATAATTTGTCCTAACTATAACCGACTCGGCTAGTTTAACAGCCAACCGAGCATTTAAGTATTGGATAAAAAAAAAATACAAGGTTTACAGCTACCCTAGAATATAAAAACTTTTGACCATTAAAAAATGCATAAAACATTTGCCGATCACTCTAGCTAAAAAAATATATTTTAACGCTTTCAGATTGTTTGTTGAATGCTACAAAAGAAAGGTTTCCACAGTTTTCTCGCTCACATACGGATGACTATCTTAACGATAGGTCTGGTTAAAATACCGAATTTATAGTCTTAGCTGTACATTGCTGCTAAAAGAAGCTTTCACGGAATGCCTACTTACGGTTTTTTTTTTAAATTGGTTTCGTTCTTTTTTACTTTGGTTTCGTTTTCTTTCATTTTGGTTTCGTTATCTTTTAAATTGCATTCGTCTCTTTGCACTTTGGTTTCATTTCTTTTCATTTTGCTTTCGTTTCTTTTTAGTACGCTTTAGTTGACAGAATTTTACAAATCTTAAAGTCGAAGCAAATTGAACGGATAATAATAAACATAATTTACAGTAAATAAATTAAGATGCAGGTTTAAAAACGTGTTAAATTAATGATTTACTATTCGCAGTAATACCAGCTAATATCCGCAAATTGCTATAGCTAATACAAAAAATTACAAAAATTACAAAAAAGCTGGTGGTATTACTGTAACGCCACAACTGCTATAATATTAATATTATACGTAATATTTATTACAAATTTAATAAATAAATAAAAAATAAGTTAAGCGCTCGAATATATTACAGACAGAAAATACACTGAACCACATCGCTTTTTTAAATGTTGTTCAATTTAGCTATAGCAAATTGTGGATATTAGCTGGTATTACTATGTATAGTAAATCATTAATTTAATACGTTTTTAAACCTTCATCTTAAAGTAATGCTAAACCCTTCCATCTTAAATTTCACTATTGTTAGTTAGGAACGAAAAAAACAAGATGCAAGTTGCGTGAAGTTTCCAACATTCGTATTACTTAAGCATTAGTTAATTTAGAATCTAAATTTGATGTTTCCGTGGCGCGAGACAACGAACGCGATTTCCTCACATGGTACTGACGTCACACTTCATCACCTAGGGCCTTGGAGGAATGACGTCATCGTAGCATACTAGCAAGTGCGCTCCGGCTTGTGCTTCTAACATGGCGACTGCGAGACCGAACAGCTCTGACCATAACAGCGCGAACCAAAACTCAATCTCTGCGTGATTTATTAAATAAAAGTATTCAAGAAAGTAGCTACCGTGACTGTTACTGCAACAAAGAATCGTGAAAATTCGTTCAGCTAGGCGGTAATCCACTCAACCTGAAATGCTGATCAGATAAGTGATCGGACCGTGTCCACTTGTTGCTCATGGGGAGGGAGAAGCAGATTAGGGGGCGCGCGCTTCATTTGAAAGAATATGTTTTTTGCTAGCAGTAAGAAATGTGAGAGCCGCGCGCGCGATCTTGCCTGAGCTTGTTGGGCGCATGCGCCAACAGGTGATGAAATGTGACGTCACACGAACGAGACTTGGTTGTGTTGACCGCACGCACGAAGAATTCGTCTGCTGGAATAAAGATTTAGACACATTACTACGTAATAACTATGAAGCCTGGGTGGTTTTCGTACCTCTCACATGTTTTTTAAGTGTCTTAATTAACGGTACTGAAATTTAAGATGGAAGGGTTTAGCTTTACTTTAATTTAATTACTGTAAATTACGTTTAGTTTTATCCGTTCGATTTGCTTCGACTTTAAGATTTGTAAAACCATCTATCAACTAAAGCAAACTGAAAAGAATGAATGCAAAATGAAAGGAAACGAAACCAAAGTAAAAAGAACGAAACAAAATTTAAAAAAAAAACTTATAAATTATTCTTGAGTTATATCGTAATGTTCGAACACAGTAAAATTTCTTCTCCGCGTGCTGTTAAGTTGAAAATGGGAAGGAATAATATAAAGGTTGGAATGAACAAAAAATACTGATTGGTGGTAGACTACAGAAACGAAACTAGGTCCCATTTTTAATTAAATCACTAGCTTTCATGCTCAAAATAATAGCAGTAGGTCATCTATACAGGGATCCAGCGGTCTTCTAAAGTCACCGTTAGGACTAATCGTCCCCCCCCCCCACTCACCCAAGACAAAGGAACAGTTAAAAGAAATTGTGCACAAATAGATGAAAAAAAAGTAATTCACTAAAAGAACTAGCCAAGACACATAGAAAAGCACTGTATTTAGTAGGTAACTCCTTGAATGAAATGAACGTGCGATCGTGTTACCTTTTATTGATAAAGGTACCTGCAAGGTGCTTCCTGCCTTGCAAAAATCAGTTCCTCCTTGCAGAAATCAGTCCCTCTCTTTAGTGTAATATTCCTTCAATACCACTTCGCATTTGTGTGTACCTTTCTACGCAAACTGGTTGATGATTTTCCACAGGAATGTATTTTTCTTCAAAGCAATGTCACAGCCACGCACAGGACCGCCTGCCATTTTTCCTACGACCTTCCATGAGGCTTCACTAGGGCCGAAAATAAGGGATAGTGTATGTGTGTGTTGGGTGGGTAGGTGAGGAGGGGTGGTACCCCTGTTCAAAAGTATATGCGCCGTAGCAAAAATTAAAAAAAGTTCCGTCCGATTTTGTGGTAAATTGACCCCCTCTCAAGCCAACTTTCTGTATCTGCCCTTAGTCAGGGCATGGGAAATAGTTTTTTTTTTAACGGCTCATCTATTTCCTTTCATTTTTGTAGAGCCTAGAAATGTCTGAAACGTATTGTTTAAAGCCAGGAAAGGTCTTAAAATATCTAAAAATCCGTCAGCTTCCGGGGCCCCACTGGAGGAGCTCACAGCGCTCCCCCAGACCCCCTAGCTGGGATGGATGAGTCGGCAAATTTTGCCTCCCTGCCCCCCCCCCCCCCAACAAAATGCCCTTCGCTACGCCCCTGGATGAGAATTCCGTAACTGCTGTGGCCCATCTGCCTTCCAGTTCAATCCTTCTTGCTAATTTAGTTTCACAATGGATCAGGCTATTGTAAGGAAAAAGTGTGGGTCCCCTCTATTTGTGGGCAATGTTAAGCAAAAGCTTTCAGTGTCCATTGTCTAATTATATTGTAAACTGTAAATATTTAAATAAAAAAATTAAAAAAATATTATTTAGCTTTTTCAAGGAGGAGGGCTGAATGTGAAGTCTTTTGTAGGTATCCAACTATTAAATTTAGGGGTAATTAAACCATTTAACTAAATATTCTTTGTTTTTACCCCGGCCACTGGGTTTTTAACACTGTTATCCAACTATTAAATTTAGGGCTAATCAAACCATTTAAATAAATATTCTTTGTTTTTACCTCGGCCACTGGGTTTTTAACACTGTTTCAACAGCATGGAATGCAGCGTGTGCTTTTAGAGATCAAGTTATTTTGTAAGGATAAAACCTCCCAATAACCTCTTCTCTTGCTAAATCTGATGACAAATAAGTTTTGGGTCTTATGAAAATCTTTTTATAATTTTAAATTGTTCTTTAGATCAGCCAGGTTAAAACCCTCTTGCAAATACATGTCACATCTTCTTATTCTCACAGTATTGCCAATCTCAAATGAAAACTTTCTGAGAGGCTTCAGTTGTGCTACAGGGCTGTGAAATTTTTTCCAAAATAAAATGGGGTGTGCAGCTTCGTACTGTTTGGAGTAGCCTGAATGGCAGGATGCACAGTATCTTTATAAGCATTTAAAATTTTAGGTAAAATGTCGACATATTTATAACTTCCACGATATGTGAATATTTTCGCCATTTTATTTTTAGCCGTTCTTATAAAATGTCCGATTATGGCACGTTTGTGTTCGTTTTTTGTTCTCGCTGCGAAAAGATTATTTCCCTGGTTTGTAAAAAAAATGTTTTAGCAATTCTACCGAAAAATTATGACCCTACACCTTATTGTAAATGCACAAGGCGAGCTTTGGTTTGCTTGAAAATTTCCTTGAAGAGCTGCACTACATGCTTATTACTTTTTTGTTTTAATTGGAACAACACAAGCAAATATAGAGAAAACATCAATAGCTACTAATACTCATTTATAATCATGATTCAATTTACTCAAAGATTGGACATCTACAAGGTCAGCTTCCCAAGTTTTATTCAAGCCGGCACTAACAATTTTTTTTCCTGGGATAATGCCAGACCACTTTGCGATGTGTCGTGTAATCGTTTGAAGTTGCCAGGAATTTCTGTGCATCTTGTAATGTGAAGGGCAACCCAACTGTTTTGGCCATTTGTATAAAAGTATATAAAGTATAAATTGGAAAAATATTGGCTCATTTTTTCTATTGTGGAAATTTTGGAAATTTTTCTCAATGATGTGAAAGAGATTGGGCTAAAGAAGAAAGCCAAGTGCCGGCAATTACTTTAGATGTTTGTTGAGTTGGGTGGCTAGGATGGAGAGGGAAAAGTTGGAAAGTGAGAGAAGTGATAAACTGGTTGGCTTGTAGAACAGTTGGACGAGTGCTAAGGAACGAATTTGGGACATTTGACTCTTGAAGTAACTTCTTAAAAGTATCGACACCTTGCAAGTTAACGTCACTTTCTAAATTTGTACTTAACATGACAGAGTAAAATCCGATAAAATGGATCACGGAATTTCCCCAACAACAAGTTCCTGTTTCTCGTTTTAATCTTGAAATTTGGATTTGCTTCTAACGCGTTCAAGACTGCTATTGTAATTTTTCGAAATAGGAGTTAAAATACGTGGCTTTAATATGGTAAACGATGAAACCGAAAGTGTTAAAGATCATGGAAATGTTGCTTGTGTTTGTGCACTAGATGCAATGGGTAATTACAGCTTTATTGCACCTCTATAATGTTTGATATGGGTTTGAATTTGGCGTTGCATTTGAGCTAGAAAAACAGACTTGATTGAGGAAGAAAAGTGATGAAGAAGTCAGTTGCAAAAACTTTCGCAAGGAAGAGGGAACATGACCGTGCACCAAAGATGGCCCTTTCCCATTTTTGGTGTCTGTATAGGAAGGGAGTGTGCATGCACACTTAGACATTACCAAGGTGGCTGGATTTAGTCTGAAATCTCAAGAGGGAAACTAGTATTCGCGAGAATAAAAAGGCTAAATATACAGGTAATGTAGATTATCGTCGGCAAAAGAAACTAATAATTTTTCTGCCCTGCATTACAAATTCTAGCTGATGTAATATTAAACCGACGTGAAATAGGTTGAAAGATGTAAAAGGAATGAACAGGGGGCTGCCAAGAAGTGGATGGGTGAGCTTTGTGTCTATTTGATCAGTTGGTTTAGCATTCAGGAGTGAAGATGTGTAACTTGCTCGAAAATAGCACCGATGTGGTCAGAAATGGCCATATTTCTTCCCGCCAATGTTGCAGTAGGAGCTGGAAGAATTCATATCTCAACCTGGTGCCTGTAGTTCTAAACCATTTAACTTCTTTGGAAACAATCTTCTCGATAACATAGAAATTTTCAATTCTTTACCCTAGGCGGTTTGATGAAGAAACACCTTCCTGGAGACGGGGATGTGTGGCTTTATTAGGCTCTACCTGTGTGAGATCTGGTTGATATTGAATAAGGGAGGGGGGATGTAGATGGTCATGGTGTTTGGCGGGTGGGAGTTACAGAATCAAAATTTTTTACTTGAGGTTGGAAATCGTCGAGTGACAATAAAGGTGAGGATAGAGGAGGGGAGAGAAAGGGGAAGCGGAGTTGGGATATGTGGTTCTGGAGCTTTTCTTTGTTTGGAGGCTGAAAACTATCGTCAGATGAAAGAGAGGGGGTGGGGGAGAGGAGTTTGTGATTTTGACATTGTCCTTCGTCTTTCTTTTCCGCTCAACATTCCCTCAAAATTCAAGACCGACCTCGGGTTTTTCTCCCTAACCCTTCTCCACAACTGAAGAAGGTAATTGAAAAAACTTTTGTAACAACTTTTGGAAGGTTAGAACACGTGTCCTCGGGGTCTGACGGTTAACACATTATGGGTTAATTACCGGACTAATGGGGAGATGGGGTAATGGGGCTGGTTTGAACTACATAAGGTCCTGTATAGGAGTAGTTAAATTTTGATATTCGTTATTTGATGGATTATTTGGGGGTTGACTGGAGGAAGCCGGTTTGAGTGAACTGAAGATTTACTACCCATTTGTTAACATCATGCTCATTCCCCTCACGAACCAGAAAACTTGAGGCTTGAAAATGCTGTTCAACTGTTTTCAGAAATTCTAAGGTGTACAGCTCGTTACCTGATACCGGTTTGACGTCCATTAAGTCGGAAGGTATGTTGTCACTTCTGTTGAAGGATTCCATTTTAAATTTGTATCCTATTTGACACTGGTTATTTCACAGTGGAAGTTGCTGACTTTCAATCACATTCACCGAATCCGAAAATTTACTTCCTTCTCTCTCTCACACACACTTAATCCGTATACCACCATAAAATATTCAAATGAATATGTCCATCTCGCAGAGAAACGAATCGTAGTTCGCAGAATTTAACATTCAATTCTACAACGTATCGCCGAATGGGCGGGTGGTACAAGCGCGGTGCACATGCTACCAGGGATGCATAAAGACGTCCGGAGTGACAGGGTAAGGGACGAGACTTTGGGGGTTTTCGAAAAGCCGAGAAGTAGTAGAGGCCGGTGCTGGGACACCTTGCAAGTTAACGTCCCTTTATAAATTTGTAGGTTAGGTCCGAGGTGAGCACCATATTGCCGCTGTGGCACGAAACGCCCAACTTGTCACCCAACCTTCCCTTCATCCTAACACCTTACCCCCGTAGAGGTACCATCACCACAGACACTCCACCCCCCCCCCACACCCCTTGTAACACCTCTGTATACGTACCAGGGAGTACCCATACCCCACCCACCCCTCCTTCACCTTCAGCAAATCCTCAATAGCCTGTTTACCACTACTTACCACTTCTCGCTTTACACTAAACTAGTTAGGGCCAGTTTGCACAACAAGAACTTCTAGCTCGTCCAAAGCTATTTGCCAGTCTGTCGTTATTTATTTACAGTAAGTTGCCAGTGTCTACTAAAGGGTAAGTTGCCAGTGTCTACTAAAGGGTGTCTACAATAGGGTTATAGCAATGTTTAAATTCAATGTTGTTCTTCTTTCTCTATCCTTATTAACAATAAGGATAGAGAAAGAAGAACAACATTGAATTTAAACATTGCTATAACCCTATTGTCATTTCCAGCTATTTTGAAAATTAGCTTATTCTCGCACAAAGAACAGCTTCTAGCAGTGATCAAACGGTGGTAGAAAATATAACATCTCGTAGCGAGAATTCAAAATCCAACATGGCGTCTATTTCGAGTTTGTTGAATCGAAACAAACCACTGAATGCAGCAGACATCAGTCCGACATTATGTACCACAGTAGGACTTGTTTTTCTTATCATAAATCTACACTGTCATGTTGCATGCATCATACTTCGTGTTGCGAGCCACGAGGAGAGATTCTTCATCCATATTATTGCCATAGTTACCAGGTTACATAGTTACATAGTTACATAGAACTGGAAAGCCACACACGCACTCCTTTAAGGTACGAAGAAACCAGTGAATTTAGTATTAATTAAGCAAACACTGGTGAGCATGAAAATGTAAGTTGTGAGTCGTTGCATAAATGCGCTCTACTCACAAAAGTCGTTAGGCTTGTGTAAATAGATTTATCAAATTTTCAAAAGGCTGTATTACTGAACTTTAAAAAAGTCGGTGAAAAATGAGAAGGCATAATGTGTTAATGGTTTGCATAGACCTATGGCTCTCAAAAAAAAAATTTGTTCATGTTTCTTTATGTGACACAGTTAGAATTATGGAATAAAATGCACCTATTGATCGATACCAATATTTGAAAGTGCAAAAAGTGAATGTGTATTATACACGTTTGCACTTTTTGGCTATATAATATTGAGATAAAGCTAGAAAGCAGCACTTTTAGTAGCTTTTGTTGCACCTATAGGATATTACTAAGCACTTCAAGAATAGACGTCCCCTGGCAGGGACTTAAAACCCCTGCAACAACTTGAAACCTCATCATGAAAATTCGGCCTAATCATTCTTTTCGGCCTTGATCACAATATAAGAACACAAAAATCCCAGAGTAGTGGTGCACTAATCCGCAATCTTGTGAGTGACCTAAACTTGTGAGAGACACAAGATGCGCATGATTAAATGTGAGTTGGAATTTCTTGTTATTGTGGGATTTCCTGCTGTTGTTGTGGTCACACTATAAAAACACAAAAATCTTAGAGTAGTGATGCACTAATCCGCCATCTTGTGAGTGACCTAAACTTGTGAGAGACACAAGATGCGCATGATTAAATGTGAGTTTGAATTTCCTGTTGTTGTGGGGTTTTTAATACTGTCAGGGAAAGTGTATTCTTCCCCCCTAAATAATCAAATATAGGTTCCAGGTCACTACCCAGCAGGTCAACCGTGCAGTACCGGAAAAAATAGTAATATTGGCCCGTCATACCTCGCCATAATGCATAACACTTCGAGCTGAAGTCCCCGAAGGAGTAAACTTCACATAGAGTGGGAGACGAGTCTGTAAAAGAAGCATTAAATAGAAATCAGGATCCATCTTTTATTGTGAATGCAGCTGAACTGCCCAGCTAAGCCCGGTAAAAGTAATTAAGAAATAAGTAAATATTTCCTGTAATTTACAACATTCAGCATTGCAACAACTCCACCTTTCATCTAAGCTTAATTACAGCCATTTACCTTAAAATTAGAACTGCCACTGCAGCAGTTTAAAGATGTAACTTATGGTTAATAGAAGCAAAAACCACAGTGGCACAGCGTTGAGAAACAGCTGTTGCTTAACTCCTAAATACGATAAATCGTCTGTATTACCCCAGTTGGAAAACATACGTTACCCCGTTTCATCTTAAACCTAATTACATCTTTGTCTTAAATAAAATTGCCATTATAGTTTAAAGATGTAACTTGCGGTGAATACACGCACAAAGCTTCTAATTGTGATAAAGTGTGTTTATTGCTCTTGTTGGAAAATGTACACGTCTGTCTTTCATCTAAGTCCAACTACATTTTATCTTAATGAGAACTGCGACTACAGCACCTTCAAAATTAAAATTATTATTCATGAATACAGGTAGAAAGGTCAGTGCTGCACCATACACAAACAGCTGTAGATTCACCCTTAATTAGGATAAAACATTATTCGTACTGAAGTTGGGAAACCACATTTTCTCCATTTATTTAAGCTAATTACTTCTGCATATCGTAATTAGAACTACCTTTATAACAGTTATAGTCAGGAATTATATATAATACACAATTAAACAACGATTTTGGAGTAGAAGGGTTAATTTCACGCAAAATGTGACTAGGACCATATTTGAAGTAAATTTTCGGTTGTTTTCAGTCAGATGAACGGTTTAGATGATGCAAGACATTCGATCTTGTATATTCCAAATTTCCGAAGGATGCAGATTCTGGTTCAGGACATCAAACAATGCTAGAATTAGTCATTACGTATTAGTAGTACCCTCTTTCAAGGTTACATGGGTTGGCGACTAAACTATGCCTCATCAGTTCGTAACCCTTACTTTATAGAACTGTGGTTACACTAAAATGTTATGCTAATACTTATTCAGAACTTTGAATACTAGGTGACAATACATGCAAGTAGGAACGTGAAAATTACTATTTATTGAATTCAAATTGTTCACTAATGGTCAGAAATGTATTCAGAAATATAACAGATAGTAAAACCTTTCTCAAATAAGAAATTTTCAGATTTGAAAAGAAAATATCAGGTGTGTATATCGTATTGTATATGCAAATTAGGACTTACTTTGAGTCTAATTTTGAGGAAGATGCTGATGTTTGATTTTCTTAAACCTTTTATATGTTATAGAAGAGGTTTTTCCAAGCAAGATACAGTTCCGACACTTTCTGTTGTAATTTTACCTAGGTATTTCTAATTGGGTTTTCATATTCAGTATGTTGGCCGGAGTACTATGAATTCAGGATAACAAACAAGAATATATATATTTTAGTGCATACGTTGTTGTTACTGTCGATTTGTTATTATTATATTTTTATAACTTGTGAATGGAGATGCTGCTTGTTTACATTTTAGCAGCCTCCACTATAATATTAAACAAAGAAACACAATGGAGCTAACAGTGTGAATACTAATATTTACAGCTAATTTTCGTTTTTGGTAGACTTCACTATTTCCGAATAATTCGTGTGGGCAGCAAACAATTGTAGGCTTCCTTGTTTGTGTAAATAATTGCTGTTGCGTTGCTGTATACCTTGAACGTTCACAACTCGTCTTTCCTCTCTTCGTTACTTTGATAAACTGTAATAGACTGGGCCAAACAAGTTGGAAACTAACAGATCGCCGCAGATACTGGCTTTTTATTAATAATAAGTAAGAGATATCTGTGAGAGATTGGCAGTTACCGGCGATAATTGCTCAATTGTGAGAACAGAAGAGTCCAATATGTTGAGGGGATAAGGGAAATCTCACGAGTGCGAAAAACGAGTGATATCCCCCATACCCGAGACATGGACTGCTCTGTGTCGAACAAATGAGCTATTATCGCCGGTAAGTGTCGATTTTTCACGGGTATGTGTGTTAATGGTAAGGTGTGACTTCAAGCTAACTTATCGACTTGTTTGAGGTTTAAAAAAATTTTATTTGTAAGTTATATTTGTGAATCACAATGAATTAGAATGTTTACATACGATTGATATGATTGTAAACTCCTGAACGGAAACTCCTGGGTAAGAAACTTCCTGTCTACGAAGGTCACAGCGAAGGGAGAGACGTCCCTACACCCTGTCCCGATCACCGATTTTTGTTTTTAAGGTAAAACCGTATTGTTTTCTAATTTAATAATTTAAATAAGATTAGAGTATAAAATGCGCTGTTCGCTTAAGTCTCGTAAGTTTTTAGGTATGTTTCAAACCGTCAGTAGCCTTGTTGTTTTCGTACCGTCGGGAGAAAAGGTTGCCGGGTTATAGGCTTAGCTAGCAACTTTTTTTTCCGTGTTGGTAACGTGAAAAATGTCGCCATTCGCAAATGTCCCTGTTTATGCTGGTTTGTATTGGTGTGCTGGCTGAAGTTGTGTTGTATAGTAACGAAAAATACGTTACTGTGTCACTTGGTGGATTAAGGGTTGTGCAGACCAGCGTTTCTCAAAGTGTGGTCCGCGAACGGTCGGGCGCCGGTCAAAATAAAAAAAACAATTGACCGTAAACGCTCACAGGCCTGCAAGTCGGTTCTTTGAAAAAAGTAGGAAAAAAGTAGGAACCAAATTTTTTTTAAAGTAGAAAAAGTAGGAATTTTTTGATAAAAAGTAGGAAATAGTAGGAACATTGAACACTCGAACTAAATTTTATTTGCACTTATTTTGCTTTCTTCTCGATTTGAACATAATCACTAATTAACTTTCTCTTCTTTTGATCAAGTATATTGCTTTTTTTGTTATCTTTTTCTAACAGCTATTTGGGCATCTGCCATTTTTCGGGAAGCTACTTCCACTAGTCCTTGACCAACTGACATTGCCTGTATGTTTTTTTCCTTTATTGCCTTCATCAGGTGGTCATTTTCTTCTTTAAGAAGGATTTGGGCTGCTTCAAACCAAGTTGATGTTTCTGAGCAATTTTTAAATCATTGTCCGATTTGTCAAGGGTTGTTTTTTCTTCATCCAATTTCTTTGTTGCTTGTTTTTTTTCTACTTTCGTTTTTGCTGTTTTTTCTGCTACCTTAATGTTTTGCCTGGCCTTTTCTTTGTCCTCTTGTAAACGTTTTTGGTACTGAGTATGCGCATAAGTTCTAGCTTCTAGCATAGCTTGTGTTACAGGAACTGCAGACGGTTACCGCCACCATACTTCCTAACTGCATCCTTCACTGTTCAGAGTCCATTTATGTTCTTAGGTGCAAGGGAAGCTCTGTCTTGTGAAATAGTCCTTTTATTATCTGACAAACTTCTTTCCACTTCTGCATTGCCGTGTGCTATACACAGGCTTTTTACCAGCTTATCTGAAGTGGAGAACTTTAAACTACCAGCAGATGACTTGATTTTAAAAACAAGGTTCCAGTAGTAGTCTATTCTATGGTAAACAGTGGATTTCTTATCTTATGAGATTTCTTTAATGTACCATGAAGAAGTAGATTCTTCCAGCTGGTATAGTTTCCATTCATCGGTAACTGTAGCCACTTCGTCTGCTTTGATTATCTGAGGCATTAAGCATTGCCAGGCGACTAATGGCTTGTGCGCCACCTTTCTCTTTTCTAGCGATAGGGTGAAAATTTTTAAGTCTTTCAGCAAGCTACTGTCAACCAGAAACTGACTTACAAATACTGCACCACTGTGACGTAAAACTCTTTCATATTATGCAACAGCAAATTAGCTTCATTTTTGAAAGCAGCTTTTGTTGGGGCCCAAACTTCCATCTGGCTTAGGAGTAACTGATTCTCTTTTGCTAAAATCTTCACATGTAGTAACTACTAGTAAGTCTTTTCCAGTTTTTCTCTTCACAACTTCCTGTCGCAGGAATCTTAACATTAATGACACCACTCTTTCTTCCATTTTTTCATCAGAAGATGCGCCAACGGACCTTCTCCTTGAAAGAACAAAAGAAATGCATCAAAAATTGTACTGACTGATTCGAGGAACCTGATCTCAATCAATGTCTCACGAGTCAAGGTTTTGCATGTCCTTTTATATCGACTTGATGCCAGAGTAGACTTGTTTGCTTTTGTAGACAGATCTTTTAAGAAGTACTGTTGCAAAGCAAGCCAAAGTGACACAATCCCCTGAAGAGCAGGAAGTAGAGTTAGCCATCTGCTTTCTACGTATCCACTACCGTAGCGAGATTTCATTATTGTCGCGTACTGAAAAGCGCTTGTATCAATACTTTTTTGCCTTTCTCAGTCAAAGCTTGCTGTAGTGAATATTATGTTTTAGGCATATTATTGTCGGGAGAAAAAGTAGGAAAATTCAGAAAAAAGTAGGAAAAGTAGGAACTTTTTTTTTAAAAAGTAGGATTGGAAGAAAAAAGTAGGAAAAAGTATGTACACTTGCAGGCCTGCACTCAGATAAACAAACGCCCACTACCACAATTTTCATCAAGTTATTCTTACATTCGGGTAAACCCATCCCTGTAATTTAAGCAGTGAATGAGAAAGCAATGCTAAAGACTGCTAAAAATTACAATAGGTATTGACGAAACGTAACCCGCTGCAATCAGGTAGCAACACGCGCTTCTCGCCGCAGAATACTGCCGCTCGTGCAAGCTTGTCACATATTATGAGCTCCAGGCTGTATGTGTTGGTGTCTAAAGAGAGTCCAGTGGTTAGTAAGCGATAAAACGACGTGGTTATATCAACTAACGAAATTCACGGTGACGAAAACGACTGAAATTTCAGTGAAGATTGATTTTAAACAAATACATTTAATGTTTGTTTGTTCATAATTTGTTGTAATCTCACATGAAATTACAATAAATTATAAAGCTGAGGCTTGTTTTCAAGCCATAGTCATGTCTGTCTGAATGCACGTGTGCGTTTGTTAATCTGGGCCCGACAGCCACGTTGGTGAGGCGCCCAGTAAACAACAAACCAACGAACCAGTCTACCAAATGGTGAAACGTGGCTCAATGGATGCGTTTGTGAAAAAAAAACATGCTCACATGTCGCATTAGCTGCGCATGTTTTTGAAATAAGTAAAAAACATTTGTTAACAAACTAAGATTTGAAAAGCTTGCCATGTTTTAACCTTAACTACATGATAAATAAATGCGATACATTGTGAACAAATTTCTGTTATAAATCAGCACTTTGGTGGCTATGGAGAACCATCGTAAGGGGGGGGGGAAGAAACTCCGTTTTATATGTTTTCGCCCCCCCCCCCCCCCCGCATGCTTCACTATAACCACCAAGGTACCGGTTCCTGGCACCCCCAAAAAAATTTACCGGTCCGCCACTTGAGAAGGTTCGAGAACCCCTGGTGTAGACCGCATAAAAGTGTTAGATTATCAAAAAAGTGTGGGTTATTAAAATTAAACCAGGGTGACGCATGTGAGTATTCAGATTAACCGTACACAGGGTGTTTCAGAATAAAACCGAGAAACTTCCAGGGCATACTAAGGAGGTAAAAGACAAGTCAAAAAGTCCTATACAACACCTATTAAAAAATGATTGGTTGGCGAGATATCATCCTATTAGACCCCATTTAGTTTAGGATCTAGTATTTAAGTCATGGCTTAGTGGTAGCCTGTGTCCGACTGCCTGCAAGACACACACCTTATTGTGGCCTCATGCACTAAGGAAAAATTCATTAGCTTCACAACTCGGATGCAGCAAGGTGCACCAACCTGTGGCAAAACTTCGCGATAATCGAATTACGTCGAAATTGCAATATTTCCTAACCTTGCCAAGACAGGAGCAGCTTGCCATTATCTCAGTATAATGACGCGTTTTGCAGGGAAGCGGACCTGACTTCTCTTCAAAACACCTTAGTACTCAGCAGCTCTTAACTTTTCCATAATGAAAAATGCGTTAGAAATAATGCTATTTTTAAATTAAGAAATTTAAACCAGTAGAAACCCATAAGGGAAGAATGGAAATTGTAAATGGCCTGTACTGACTAATGATCCTGGAAAAGTGGGAGGGGACAATGGCAACCAACTGGCTCACTGGCTTTATAGCCTACGTTGGGCATTTCAGGTGTCAAATTTACAGCCGTAGTTGCAGCGTATGTTAATCTTTTATAAAAGAGTTTAAGAATGATGGTTAACATTATGAAAAAGCATGCCTTCTTAAGGTCAGATCAGGTATTTCATTGTCTTGAAATGTTTCAGCTTCCGGAATCAGCCTGGAACGTTTACAACGCTCGTTAAACCCGCATCTTCCCCTCCCCTCCCGAGCCAAATTAGAATAGCCGTAATCTAATTTTATTTATTTTTAACTGCAAAAAAAACAATAAAAATAAATAAGTAAACACGAACAGAAAAAAGGAGAGGAGAGATAGATCCTCCTGGGCAGTGGGCAGGATGGGGGGAAGGAGCACGTGAGAACCAGTCCCTTCCCCCTCGAAACCCCAAAATGTGTCATGATGCTAAATAAATTCCACGAGAATATGTGAAAAATACTCTCTGGAAGCCGGATACGGTGTACCGTGAATTGCTTCAGCTTCCCGGTCCACACTGTGGGAGCTAATAGCACTACCCCAGACCCCATATCTGGCTTTGTTCGGCCTCCTGAGAAATTTTGTCCAGGTCGTGGATATGGTGCCACTGCCTCGAGTCATACAAGAAATAAAAAAAGAGAAACCTGTTTGTTGACATTTCACTTGAAAGTTAGGGGACCTGATCCCTAAACCAAGTTCTCAACCTCTGCATACAATCTTTGTGTACAATTTAAAACGAAAACATATTTCACAAAACAGGACTCCACATCCGTAACCACTAACCAGCATTCCGCCCCCCACCCCCCCACAAAAAATAATAAAAACAAAAATGGACAAAGCATACCAACAGAATGTAAAACCCCCACTCCCCCTCCACCCACCACCACTTATCAAGCTACTCAACTGATGTTACACAACCTTTGGGGCAAAACTTCTCCAAAAAAAGTGTCCCCAGGTCGCCAACTTCCAGACTGGCCTCTACACCCACTAGTATGCCTCCGGCTGCTGTGATATAATATTGTGGTGGAGTGAACATTTCATGCTCACTTAACTACGAAAACATTCATCAAAAGCAGTGAAATGTTTTTTTACAGCTTTCAGCAACATTTATTTCGTGTAGAAATTATTAACCTATGCTATCCTTCAAATAAATATTAAGTCTTTTTTAGCATGAGTCAGACGTAGTTGCAGTTTCGAACGCAATTCGACTAGGCCTATCACGACGTTGTGCCACAGTGTTGAGTTTACCATGCTGCATCCGAGTTTGCGGAGCGAATGAATTTGCTCGTCTTAAACTCGCAAGATGGTGTACGAGGTCGTAATAAAGCGTGCACCTTGCAGGCATTCGGACACAGGCTCCAATTAAGCCTTGACTTAAATACTCGATCATAAAATTATTGGGGTATTATAAGGTGATATCTTAGTAATCAAGCATTTTTGGCTAGGTGCTGTATAGGACTTCTTGAGCTGTGTTTACCTCTTTAGTGTACCCTGGAACTTTGACGGTTTATTCAGAAACACCCTTAATAACGACTACAATTTAAGCATGCGCATGTGTTAACGTGACGTCATCATCGTGCAATAATAATAATTAATTTATTTCACAAAAAAATAAGTCCAAAACTCAGTTCAGGGCTTGTATTGAAGCTGCGTTATAAACACAATATGAAAACGATACGAAATACTTATAACAAAACCCACAGCGAATCACTAGCCTATGTTAAACAAATATGACTAAAACAGAACCACACAATTTCAAAAAGTCATCTAGAATTTTGAGTCAGTAAAAGCCATTCTCTAACACTTCTGTATTAGCACATTCTTAACACACACACAAACACATTCTCTAAACCCTCATGAAATGTATTGGTAAAATAACAAAACTAGTCTGCCAAATTAAAAGTGATCACACATGTGGAGTGGTTCCTGTGCGTACCGATGGATTGATGATCGGACATCTTATGGGGTTTTGTATAGATTGTGTTATTTTTCATACAACTCACACAATAATAAAACCATGATATGCAAACAAAGCATTTTTATATTATTATTTCTATGTTTAGACCTCATAGTACAGTTAAACTACCACTATTTTTGGCTCGACCCAGGCAAAATTGTAATGGAAAGTTTCTAAACTGTTTGTTACTCACAAAGCCTCCTCTATACAGGGGGGCTGGAAGACGATTGCCCCGTGGGCCAGCACCCCTTTTATATATATATATATATATATTTTTTTTTTTTGAATTTGTTCAGTGCATTGCTCATGTGCTTAATTTTGTATATGATCGATTCACCTGAATGCTGTAAAGGGGTAGTGGGTGGTGGGTGCCTGTACATTTATAGAAAAACTAATTCGGTGGGACAATTTTTTTAATTTGGTGGGCCAAAATGTTAATTTGGGTGGGCCTAAATGTTAATTTGGTGGGCCAAAATGTTAATTTGGGTGGGCCAAAAT
>JAHWFP010175347.1:21843-49847 GCA_023313725.1 Lithobius niger
AATGTTAATTTGGGTGGGCCAAAATGTTAATTTGGGTGGGCCAAAATGCTAATTTGGGTGGGCCAAAATGTTATGAGCCCAGTCAGGAGAAATGAGCCAGTCCAGGGCCTGCCTCTATCTATAACATATCAAAAGTCTAGAAAACTCAAAACTTCAGCATATCATCCTCAAAATTAGACTCAAAGTAGGTCCTAATTTGCATGTACGGTACAGGTATTAGACAACTGGTGTTTTCATTTTAAATCATCTGAAAATTTCGTGTTTGTAAAGTGTTATGCTGTTTGTTATGCGTCTGAAACATTTCTTTTTGCCGAATTAAGAAAATGAGTTTAAGTGAGTTAAAGGTTTAAATCAAATTCTAAGCCTGACACCACAAGCTTCTATTCTTTTCAGTCCGTGCTTCCAACACGAACAGTTCATTTTGTCGCAACCAACTTTTGCTTTTGCATCTGACAACACAGAGGAGATCGATGGGAGCAGCTGGCAGATCTGTCATTATTGGCATCAGTTGTCATCCCATTTCCGTACAACCCCAGTCTTCTGGACGGACACCACTTGTCCTTCCTTTCCACTCAAGAATTTGGTAGTGTACTGTCAAGCTATGAAAGCGTGCCGCTGATGATGTTGGGGGTAACTTCGAGAAGCACTTGGGATGAAAAGGTTGAAACTTTTTCGTGAAATTGCAAGCGACGTAGTTCGTCAAGATGTTGCTCAGGCTTTCCATTGAATAAGCACACTAGAGCTTGTTCAACTGCAGCAACAATTTCTACGATGTACTGTAAGGTTGCTAAGGAAGTAGACGATTAGTTTCAAGACAAAGCTCAATTCCAGTTTACTTCTTACTGTACAGCTAGGGGACTGCACACAATAGCATTACATATTAGGCGTCAGCCAGAATTTATCCTTCTGACTGACCCTGTAGGCTCAAGAGGTTTTGACCGTTCAGTCCGAGCCCCTAACACCAACGAGCGAGTGGCCGGGATCGGGCTGTTATGTAGCTGCCCGAGTCCTAGCCTCAAAACCAAAGGATGACGGCTAAGCTGGTGCAATCCAGTTCTAACTGGAATCGAACAATAGAACACTCTCGCACCCGACTGTTGGGCGCTGTGCCAACTCCCTCGTGTACGCGATGGTTAGCAGCATGTGCACAACAACTCTGTTAACGGCAAGGTGCACTAAGGAGCGCTGGCTCCGTAGATTGCGTGTTGCCATCGATGTACGCCGGTTATAGTACTATTTTCTTTATGGAACACTTCAGCTTATTAGTTAAAGAAAATGTATGCTTTGTTTTAATTTTTTCAAAGCTACTTCCTTCCATGCCCCAAATACTCAAAATGTAGTATCGCAACCGAGGAGAACATGCACAAACAAAATATGTTGGCAAACTTCGTTTCCCCAGTGCTGTTTGTGTTGCGCTGATATCCCACAATTTCTGCTTTTTTTGTGGTTTTGGACATCCACTCACGTCTAAAGCATATGTTGTATGAATCATGCAGGACATGGTAGCAGAGTAGTTTCAGAAAGTCAGTGTCATCACTGACAACTACTGTCATGGTGTTTGACGAAGACTTGATAGCTGTAACCACAATCACTACATCTGCATCACTGACGCGTGCTCTGTTCCAAGTTATGCCTTTGTCTGATAAGTACTAAGAAAGTAATTGAAACGCTGTTTTTTTTCTGAATTAACAAAAACTCGGATTATTTATAGGTGAGGACCATGTTGGCGGTAACGTTTATCATGTTGCCCACAGCTCCTTTCCCCCGTCTTAGCTATGCAGTGCCCATAGTAGATGATCCAATTGCATAGACATCAAACACGTCAGTGGTGGTACCACGGTAATGCCGCCCGACGTAATGTACGCATGACTTGCAGATATCATGATATTTAGAACCACGAATCCGATAGTAGGCAGTGTTGAAGTAGTGCTCCGCCATCCAAAAAATAAGCTACAGAACCTGTAGATTCTAGGTGTTGTGTTTTCAAGCGTGACCATATCGTTTCTGCCAAAGTTGGTTTGTTGGCCTCGCTAAGAAGCTGGTGAGTGTCAAATAGATGTACAACTCATTTTTTGAAATATTTTGATAGGTATCGCCTGAGGATATCGCTATACATGTCAGACATTGAAGTAACAGCATGGGATCGATTTGAACAGTTTCTTAGTCATAATGTTTAGATACTAGTGACACAACTTGGTCCTTTCTTGTGAACGATTAGCCTTGTAATGTTTTATCCATGATGGAAGTTACAATCCTCATGCCGACTGATTGTCCTCGTCACTGTTGCGCTTGTTGTGATGCCTACTGCAATGTTACGTAGTGACTGATCTCCAGAAGTTAAAGCAGACTTCTGTTCGAAATAGTCCAGGATTATTATTGACGCAAAAAACATTACACCTGTACTTATTCAAAACCCTTATTACGACCTGATGAAACACTCAAATGAGAGCATGAAAATTAGCATCTTCAGAAATGTATTTCGAAGCGAAATAGATGGTATAACACTTTATAAACACAAAAGTTTCGAACCATTTTAAAAGAAAATACCAATTGTCTATACTATATACTATACGCAAATTAGGACCTACTTTTGAGTTAAATTTTGAGGATGACTGATGGTTGACTGTCTTAGACCTTTAATGTGTTATAGAGGCGATTTTTCTGAGCAAGAAATAGTTGAGAAAGTTTCTGTTGCAATTTTCCCCGGGTGTTTCTATACATTGGCTGGACTACCAAAATATTTGAAAGGTGGATACTAATTTAATTCGCATTGTATTGAAAACTGGAGTGATAATTCGTTAAATAACTATTGGTTCATCTTTTCTAACATTTGCATTGTTTTTTTTTTGTGTGTTGACGCAATGGTGGAAGACAGTAATAAGGTATCACATGTATACCTAACACTTCAGCAGCATCGTGGTATCTAAAACCTCAGAGGCAAGCTTATTCATGTTCCTTTGTTGTTTTAATTTTTGGTTCTATTAAACCTAACCTTAAACATGAAATGAGTTTCGTTTTTGTTTTCTAGTTGTATGACTGTATAGATCGTGCTGTATTTCATACTACTCACACAATAATGAAATCATGATATTTTCCTACCTTGTTAAGCTGTGGTTCGTTCCAGCCAGTAAGAATAAACAGAATAGAAGAGCAAATAAGCCTTGCTGCAGCACAGGATTTGGCCAAGAAGAAATTCAGAATGGTGTTGGACACAAAGAACTTGCCATTGCCGAACGTTTCCAATAACCCACCAATTTGTTTGGTGTATGATGCAAGCTTTGCTATTGGTGTTCTTGCATTGCTCATGTATGCTACTGGAGCCAAAGCTATCACGCCATCTACCTGAAGACAGAGAAAGCAAATTATATATATATAGAGAGAGAGAAGCGCACTAGTGCTTCGCCCGTCAAGATCAGATGGTCGGCTCTTTCATGGCGTTTAATTGTTTGCGTCTGATTGTTTTTGTTCAAATCAAGGCATTATGAATGTTTGGGCAAAGGCTATCTACTGCTTCCCTTGCTCGAGCCATTAAACCGCCATTTTCTGGTATTGAATACTTAATATTAATGGAAAAAAATCTATTACACAAAACTACCATAAGGGTAAAGGACCCATCAAGTTTTCGCCATAGAAAGTAGTTATATCAGAGCTAAAATGGCTGCCACCAAGTTTTCCGTCCCAACCCTGATCATGTAATCTTGACTGACACTTCGTTGATTGTCTGGTTAAGTTTGAGTGATCACGATTCGGCCCACAAAATTGGTTGCAGCGATTTTGTCTCTGGTATATCATTACTTCCTATGGCGAAAACTTGATGGGTCCCTTTGCCCTTATGGGGTTTTTGTGTGATAACCCTTACTCGGATTGTCACAATTTGTGCAAAAATTCGGATCGAACAATATGAAGAGACTACAACGAAATAAATAGGAAATAAATAGGAAAACACTCAGTCAATAAGGAGTATAAAGGAAACACAATAACACAACAGTTGAAATCATAATCTAAAAATAGCTGAATGTTTCATTTAACCCGCCATAATTTAAAGTAATTTGATGTTTGGTTATTGATTCAGACGTTTAGTAATCTAGTTTTTAATTTTTTTAATTAGTAATATGTTGCAGTTTGACTATAGTTCTCGTGTTAGTTCATTTAGGTAAATAGCATTAATTTATGCTTTCATTTAGGACTCTTTGTAACCATTTGAATAAGATTCATAAAAGCTTCCTTTAAATAGCCTCAAACCATCCTTTAAGCTTCAAATCAAACCTTAAACTGCATTTTATTGTATTTACAGTTAACCTTTTAAAGATAATCATGCCGTTTTACTTCATTATTGCGATTAAGGTGTATTTCAGATATCAAAGATACAGACCTATTCAAAGCTTACAAGCTTGATGTAATAAAACTAAGAAATTGTACTATTATTTTGTGAGGTAGTTTGTTTGAGATTTAAACGTGGGTTACACCTACACAACAGGTTTAGTAGGACAAGATGCAGTTTCTTAAAATATCAAAACAATTTATTAAAAACGTTAAACGTAAATACAGCTTTAATATCAGCAAAACGTTCAATTGTAAATTGTCAGATGAAGTTTAACCAGTGGCTTTAAAAAAAAACTAGCTGTACCCCCAGCGTAACATACGCCGGTCTAGCCGGTTCCCGCATACCTGAGCAAAATACTGTAGTGGGCAGTATGGAATGAAAAGGCTTCCCCCTGCTTCCTCCTCTGAACCCCCTTGCGGCCTACCCAGTTGTATGGTCTGATTTTCCCCCATGCCCCCAACCCCTTTCTCGTCCCGCACTGCCTCCCACGTCCCCGACCTGGATTCCCCATCCCCGTCCCCATCCCTGCTCCCCCTCCATTTTACCCCCTGCTGATTTGTCTTTTTTCAATGAAGGACGCTCAATTGCCCGTTTCTCCGTTCTGACACCAAGCGCAATAAATCCAACAACGGTCGTGCATGCAGTGATTGTTACTGAACCAACTTTGAAACTCTTCAAGTCTGCTCTAAGAGGTAGCATTATTAAAGCAATATTTCGATTGTTACTGATTGTTACAGGCCACACCCGTTTGTTTGACATTGTCGGTCGCTCGCCCTCTTTCATTGTAGTGCATAAATCATAATGAGGAATTTGCTTGCCCAACCTAAGCGTATTATATATATAAACATATCAACGGTGAGTATTTGCTATTTCAGCTGTTCATGGAAACACTACAGTTCAACATATAAGTAAACTCACGGAGAAATTAAAACAGCAGGTATTAAAATTACCGGCATTGGCGAATTCACTCATGTGAAATATTTACGACAAACGACGAAAACCATCTTCCCTCAAGACCAAATGCACAATAATGGAAAAGCCTCTGCGCTAATAAAGCAAGAACAACGTAACATTATCGAACTGAATATACGGACTGAAAGCAGATGACTGGAACATACCTCACGTTGCCGCTAAATTCTTTTGAATCAACTACGTATAATCAATCCATAATTAATCAACTCTTGTCGAAAATTATCATCAGTTTTCTTCATAAATCTGAAGGTCAACGTTTGCACAATAATAAATAGTTACTAGGAATAGGAAGTAAATCCATTCGAATTCTTGTTTACATTTCAGACAAGTTGAAGAACCAAACAACTCGGGGCTCGTACACCACTGACTTTTCAAGGCTCAACAATTTCAAGGCTCTTTGCACAGTGGCCTATCAGAATTACTTTTTAATTCCAGTATTTTACCAGCTGTTATTGTTAGCACTGCAGTGTGTCCTTAGTTTGCAGAAGGAAGCTAAACTGTCGTAAACAATGATGCACATTATGTCCCCCCTCCTACCAATGGAAACACTGACACACATGGAAACAGAGAAAGACTGAAAAGCGCAGCTCATCACGAATTACACAACAGACGAGTCCAAGTTAAAAATTATTCACCAGTACGAAATTCGACTTTTTAGCAGAAGAGTAAAATACAAAGAGCAGCAATTAAAATTATTATCTCGAGAGGTTTCGATGCCGTGATCCAGCCCAAGATACAATCTCCCCGAGAAAACATACGCAGTTACACACTGCACCTTCGTCCAACTTATAACTTGTGTTTTACCAGCGCACTTAACGGACAACTTGCATATTAGCAGTTTTAGCTTTTAAAATTAAAAGAAATTATTTCCCAAATTTCTGAATAAATGAAATCATTTAAACTTTCAGTCGAACCATAATTAATACACTAAACAACATTTACAACCACACATAGACCAAAATTAATTATTAGAAAACAAACGACATCATCAAACCAGAAGTATGCAGAAGCATTACTAGAGAAGCAATGCAAGCTACACCTAAGGTGCACCAAGATAAATGCCTCACAACGTCAAACAATTATTTCAGGACAGGCCGTAAGTAAAGGGGGGATTTTTCTAAAATTAACATAGTTATCTTGATAGAAGGACCCATCAGATGCGAATTCCTTTGATAAAAAACAGTTACGGAACAAAAAGTCACAAACATTTTTCTTATGTACCAACCATTTTCAACTTGCTACCTGTTGAATTTACCAATTTGGGCTTTAGCCAAACTAAATGAAAAATTGTAGAATGGTTTCTTATTATAAAATTACTTGTTTCTTATAGTTGTAGAAGTTGGTTTGTACTATGTTTACATTTTTCCAGTCTTATTAATTTCCTGTAATACCTTTATTCTTGATGGATTCTTCAGTATGTGTTTATGACGTCGTTTTATTATTTAAAATGAAATTGTTTATTTATTTATTTACTTTGTCTTAACTGTAAAAATACTTTTACTTATTAATGCTTATTCCATCCAAACAAGTTTATCTACGAGACTCTTTGCTATAATTAATTACCGTGGTAAATAAATAAATAGACTGATCTGATGCAATATATACCGATCTCCGATATCTGATTTAATCAATGCAACTCTGTACAGAAAAAAAAACCCAATATATTAGGCAGTTTGTTAGCGTAGTTTTTTCATGGAGCCTTCAACGTGAAACTGAATTTGGTCGTTTTGTCGTATTTGGTAGTTAATTTGTAAATTAATTTTGTTTCCTTTATTTTTTTATTTCAAATTGTAGCATATAAAGTTGCAATAACATTGCAGCTTGCTATAGCAAGACCCTGCTCGAATTTTGCTTCAGAATGACGCAGACTAAATATTGTTATCTCGTTTCTTCCAAAGTTATGGAAAATTCTAGTTTTTGCAACGTTCCGTTAAGCTTGACCTTAATGCAGTCTCGGTATATGAATGTTTTTTTTTGGGGAATGCGATCTGATAGTAATAAGATTGCGTGCTACAGTTGCCTATAGCAATATCGCTCAATGCCTAGCACATTTTCTACGAATCAAGGATTGCCTTCTGAACTCACCAAGTCAAACTCGTCCAAACTGCAGGCAGTTTGACGCTTTTAAAGCACAGAGTATTCCAAAAGGTTCTGCTGAGCGTATGTGGCATAAACTTCTGTATTCCAACCAGTTCGTCGATAAACTATTATCCGCTCAAACATCAATCACCTCATAGACACAACGAGCAGATGTACGTTGAAAGTGTGTATGCCCTTTCCGCGCTTTGCAACTCTGTTCCATTTGTCGAGTTGTGATTGTAGATTTGTAAGGTACTGACGTAGCTATAAATGTAGGTGGACGCGTCAAATTGGCTGCAGAAGGATCATTTGGCCGAATTTAGCTTGGTGGTCTTGGCAAGCACTGTTACATCAAGATTATATTATGACTAATAACTTGCGTTAGGGGTTTGAATGGCAGACTTGCTGGTATCTGTGTACGTACCTTTTTGTTGTATTCCGGCTTGATAGAAAGAAGTACGAATATAACTGTTGTGCCCATTGAGTGGCCTATGTACAAAAGGGATTTGCTGTTTGTCTTCTCAAGAACGGTGTCGATCATAGCCGGTATGTCGAATAGGGCTATTTCGTGCCAGCTGAAAAAGTATATATTACATACATGTATGTGCTTGATAAGAAAAATATTGAGCTCTCTGATCTACTCAGGCTAATAGATAAAGAAACTGCCAAGTTGCCATTTGATTTATTGCGTGTAACTTCGGAGAGCAAAGGTTTTGCAGATGTCACAATTGGGGTGAGAAACCATTGAATATAATTTACTCTTCAGAACTTGGATATTAAACCGAACAAGTATTGAAAAGACTTATTTTCCCACCATATGCAGTGGTGCCGATCGCAACCTCCAGAACCTTAAACCGGAAATACGTGCATTCAGATTGATGTGGTTTGGTGTTTAAGCTGTCATATAACCGGTTTGAGGTTTGGAGCTGCTTGGAGGTTTACGACGGAACCACTGCGTATGGTGAGAAAATAGAGGCTCTTCCATAGTTATTTAGCATAACATCCAAGTTCTAAGAGTTATGTTACATTCAACAGTCCAATTGCTGCATTTCTCATCCCAAGACTGTAGCATCTATAAAAAATTTGCTCGTTGAATTTATATGCATTGAGTCAAATGGTAACTTAGTAATTTTTAAGTTTTTTCACTGGTTAGCCTGAGTAGATCAGGAAATACGACAACTTCAGAAAAGAAAATCGTCAATCTGCATGCATGCATGTACTACTGCCCTGGGTTAAATGGGAGTTCTTGGTAGTAGACGGTAAAATGAATATCTTTGGTCACCAACACTTCCTCCACTGCGCTGTTATCTTGCAAAATGTAGTATTGGCATGGTTTCCTTCGGTTTCCTTAAAACAATTACTCACTAATAACCGGCATTTGAATTGTACCATAACAGGCGGTACAAGCTATTTGTACTGGTGTGAAATGTGATATAAATATACAGGGTGGTCCAAAAGTCCGTTGCACCCCACCAAATGTCCTACAGAATTGGAATTAGACATCTGACTCGTAGGACTTTTGTTTTTTCCCCAAGATGGGGGCCACCCACCGAGGTTGCGATAAAATTTAATTTTTTCTGTGAGAAATAGACGTTCGGTTCCAATTAGGGAAATATGCGCATGGCCCAGACAACGTGATATCCGAAAACAGCATGCTATTGCATAAACGGGATGCATATGACTATATCTTCAATGTAGCTCCCACGTCCACATGAGGCTTCCCTGCACAGTGCAGGAAATTGTACACTACACCCATAAAAGGTCCTACAGCACTGAAAATACACACCTGACAAATAGGACCAAGGTTTGTCCCTAAGATGGGGGCCACTGCAAGAGCTTGCATTCGGGGGCCAGGCTCCCCCTCAACCCCAAATACAAAGTTTATTTATGTTCCTTAGACTAAACAGAAAAAAAAACAGTCCTTGGTTGGGAACGTTCAAGCAATACGTCGCAAGTAAGTAATACGTCTCAAGAATAAGCTATTTTCACCCCCTATGTGTCAGGTGCCTAATTCCAATTCTGTAGGGCTTTTGGTGAGGTGCAACGGACGGACTTTTGGACCACCCTGTTATAAAGAAGAAAATAGGTAGAAATAATATATGTAAACAACAATAGGCAGGGGAGCATCGTAGACAAAACATTGGGGGTGTACATGCTGGAATTTAAATTCTTACTGAATTCCCGATATTATCAGAATACCTAAACAACTTTTTCTTAAGTCACACGCGGTGCCAAGTAGTTCAAAGAAGGGCACTACTCGTGCTGATGTCTGTCTCTCTTGTCTTTCACCAGCTGAGTTTCCACGATAACTTCTGAACCCATTCGTCAATTCATTTGAAATTTTGCACATGTACTCCAAGCTTTATTTTCAGATTAAAGTTCGAAAATTAATAAAGGTGGGCAAAAGGTTTTGGGGATTTTGACTTTCACCGATCAAAATTAACCTGAAATCATTACCTCGCCACCGTTCATTACATATTCACTACCCAAGAAAATAATCAGACTGGTGTCGTCGTATCAGACATTGGGAAAAGTGGCGGATGAACATGGAGGAAAAGGAACAAATCCATCCTGGTTTCTGGCCTCAAGTGGCCTCTGTCAAGCAAGGTTTCGTTTATTTTCTAATTCTAAAACCTTTCCAGCTAAAACAGAAAGGCGTGCGGAATTCAAAGTTGTTAGCCTCGCCTGCCTAAGTTAGAGCTTCGGTATGTTTCAAGTACAAATGAAAAAAACAACCAGAGAAAGATCGTTAATTTGTCCAAGATATTTTGAGTCGCTTTTTCTAATGAATGATTGTGATGTTTTAGGTAATGACATTAAAATAAGTGCTTTGTATTATTTGCGTAATTTTTTACTCTTTCTCATTCTTAGAGAAACTTGTCTTCCGAATGCTGCCCCCGAGAAAGAAAAACTAATTTTGTTAGTTTTGAGCCACGACACAAATTTACGAATGAAACGGTTTTTTTACTTCAATCCAAAAATACCTGTAATTGTCGCTTTTTCGTTTAGAAGAAGCCTTATGTCCCACGCTCCCTTATAAATATAATTAAGGACAATGCAACAGCACTCTCGCTAGGTGCATCAAACTGGCGCCAGGAGTGCTACTTATGTTCACTCTCATAATCTGTTTGGGGTGCGGTAGATCGACATTATTGTGTTTTTTCTAGGCATAAAAATAAGTCCGCCTTGTGCACTGTTTGTAGGAAACGGCTTACTCTGGAGATCAGCACATTGACTGTCACAAGCGCCATCCTTGCAACTTTCGTAAGAATCCCTGTCCGGAAATATGTGCCAAAACGTCCTTAAAGACATTGAAAGTTTCGAAGCGACCTAGGCCAAATCAGGAAAAAGTAGTATCAAGGGGCAAAGAAGCGTGCTTCATCTGTGAACTCGAACACTTTGCACTCCCGTCGCAACAAAGACGTTCTGTAGAGGATCCCGGAAATTGACAGGTCACATGTAGCAATAAGGAATTAAGAATGTAACTCCGGACGTTTCCCAATGGGCAACCTCCCCCCCCCTTGCTGTCGTCTAGTAATGTTTCTGCGCAGCTATCGGCAATGTTGTGTCTTACCTTCGAACATTGTATTTTGGAGTCTGTTTCGTTGCACCTACAGGCTCAACCGGCTAAACGCCGTGCATTTCAGTCACTGGAGATCCAGAACGAAGTGTTATGTACTTTTCAGAAATAATTTGGAGCACCCTTCACTTTTGAAAAACAGACTGGAGGGAGGGGAGAAGCACCCAATTTCTCACGATTCGTCTTCTACTTTTTTGCCATTTACTGGTCAGCTTCCTGATCTAATTCTGGAGAATAAAGTTTTGGCTAGCTCTTCTGAGGTTCCTGGTGATATTTCACTCAAGACATCATTGGTATCACCCCCTCATCCCCCGACATTAGTAGCCTATCGAGAACTGTGTTGAAGCAACTCCACGACCCATGGTGTTAGAACCATGTGGTCCTAAACGTGTTGCTGTTGGTAAGGAATTTAATTGTTTTTATAAAGCCTTGCCAGCAGGTCTGGGTAACCCCGTCACACCACTGCTCGAGCGCATCAAACTAGTACCATGATCAGCACGAGATGGAGCCAAGGGACAATATCTACTGCGCACTCATCACTTTGTAGGCCAACCTTGGTTGTCCCGAATTTGCCTAAAACTCAATTAATGGTGGGCCTCTGCGATGACCCATACCGCCTATCTGTCAATCATTGTATGTAGTCACTCTGTCCCGAATCACTACAAAATAACCATTGTCCACATGACCCATCTGTATCACTGTCGTCCTGTCCCCCACGTGCTTGCATTGTCGCAGTCACAGGCACTCAATCCCACGTCGCCGTCGCTGTATCCCCTGTTGCAATCAAGGTCGCTAGAACGCAAGGTCAGTCGGAGTTCCAGTTTGGGTATTAGGTAAATTCGGGACAGTCGAGGGGCCTACAAAGTGACGATTGGGATGTATAGAAATTGTCTTCTGGTGCATAGCATTACGTACAGTACCGAGCGCTCGAGGAGAGGCGTGACTGGGATTATCCAGACATGCTGCCGAGGCTTTAGATGCACAAATAATTCCTTGTCGAGAGTGACACGTGTAGGAGCCCAGGGGGTCGAACACCAATAGGTCGTGGGGTCGCTTCAACACAGTTTTCGATAGACTACTACTGTTGGGGGATGAGGGGGATGATACCGACGATGTCTTGGGTGAAATATCACCAGGAACCCCAGAAGACCTAGATAAAACTTTGTTCTCTAAAATTATATCAAGAAGCTGATTGCTAATTGGTAAAATAGAAGCTGACAACCGTAAGGGAAGAGTCTGCAAATCGTAGGAAATTGGGCACTAACCGTTCTAACTGGTTTTTTGAAAGTGGAGGGCAGTCCAAAATACTTTTCAAACGTACAAACACTTCATTCTGGATCTCTGGTGACTGAGACGCACACTGTTTAGCCAGTTGAGTTTGTAACAACGATGACATAGCCTCTAAATCGTCATCTGGCCATGTGTGACAATAGTCCAGTCGCCGTACCCTGCCGATTCCACCATCACACACTGCCCCTACCCTTTCTAATTGCATGGACTGTGGCTACAACAAACGGAACTCCTGACACCCACAATGAGACCATTGAGTGGCAACATGTCATAGGAATGGTTACATACTTCTTCCAGATATGCGTTGCAGACGAATGTTATTACCTGAACCTAATGCTGCTGACCTCCTCGCGCTCTGTACAAATGCGAACAACCTAATGCAGACTAAGCTTGACCTTCCTCGATAACAAGTCCTTTTTCAAAAACGTTTGGATGTTGGTGGGTCACTTCACGACAAGAACAAACGCTTCTCTGTTGCTTCTCATTCTTGGAAACGGAGTATGTACTCGTTGTTATGTGGATAGAGTTGGATTCTACTTTGACCAGGTCCCAGAACAATAGCATTGCAACAGAAAATTTCGAAGATAGTGAAAAGTTGATCTGTGAAGGTTTGATAGCAAATTCCTTAGCAGAATTCCTAGGAAAATTCACACTCTTCAGAATGCTTTGCACCTAATGAAGAAGGTATCGGAATTCCATTCCATTGCATTAGATTGGGCCACTAGCTCCTTATTCAGTTCAGTACTTCATCATAGGGACGCATACTTACAGTCCACCGTGGGAATCCCTAAAGACACTACTACCCAATTAGTTTTTAACGGTCCATGTGTCTAGCATGTGTCTTTTCAACAACCAGCTGCTTACCAGCTCCTGAACTAAGGAGAGATAAAGCCACAACCTCGGTCACAGACTTCAAGATCAAAGCCACCCTAAGGTCAGAGTAGAGTTGGACCATATTTGAAGGACTCTTACCACAGAACGGGGTACATTTGCAGCCATAACCAACCCCAGTCCCGAGTCTACCCTTTTTGGTCTGCCAACTGGTAGAGGAAACTCGCAGCAGTAAAGTAGTAAGTCCCCAAAGCAGGGAAACAGGGCCCCATTTTATCCATATAGAAACACTTCCTTTGTAGTGGCTGAGGATTGAGTAAACCCCCAAGCCTTGACTTCATTCTAGGTCAGCCTGCAATCCTTCACTGGCAACCCTTTATTTCCATATCTTGATAAATCTCATTACAATGTTTTGTTTTATTGTCTTTGAAGAGTACGGTACTTTAATTACTTTATTTGTTATTTTTTATACTTATTCTATAATACTATTTGAAGTTGTTCCATAATTTACTCCATAAGTCCATAAATCATATTTCACATAATAAGCACATCACAAATAAGTTTTCTTATTTCCTTTGTTTAATTGATCCTGTAAATTATGTAGTGTTGGTATAATTCTCTTTAATTTGTGAATTAATCTTTTAATATGCATTAGAATTTCCATTTTTTTTTATCTTTAGAACTCAATTCCCAAGTACCTTCCATTGTTACTTTTGCAATTTTTTTCAGTTACAATTACTTTTACATTTTCTTCCATATGTTGAAATTGTTCCTGGTTCCTCTTGCACATGTGATGTTGCTATTGGTAAATAGCAAGCTTTCGTTTTCTCATTATTTAATATCAAGTCATTTTCTCATAAATAAATTTGTATAATGTCAAAGTCTTTTTGTAGATTTTTAACATTTATACTATCATTATATTCATCGATAATGTGAATATATCATCTACATACAGTGTGATATATATATTTTCCAATTTATATCTGCAATATCATTAATGTAGATTAAGAATAAGAATGGCCCCAACACAGAACCCGGAGGTACACCATACTCTACTTTTGTCCATCGACTAACATTATCACCAATTCTTATGTTGCATTGTCATCCTGTAAGATAGCAATTAATTATATTCTATATTTTGCCACTTAATCCATTTTTATAAATTTTTTCAATATTATATCTTTTGTCAGAGTATCAAATGCTTTTGTTAAATCAATTAAAATTGCTCCAACAGCTTTCCCTTCATTTAGTGCTATACAGACATTATTATTTATGTTTTCAAGTGTATCAATGAATCCAATTCCTTTCTTATATCCATACTGATTTTTATTTAATGCGTTAATTTTTTTTAATGCTTCTATTTTTGTTGCAAACAATTTTTCAATGATTTTATTTAGTACAGGCAACAGAGATATTGGTCTATAATTATTTAGGTCATGTACATTTCCTTTCTTATAAATTGGTCTTACAATTTATTTTTTGAGACTGTCTGGCCAAATTTCGGTTTTGATAATGATGTTGATTAATATTGTCATGAATTCACAGGGTTTTCCTTTGTTTCAATAAAGTGCTCCATAATAATATTTGTTAAAAATAATAATAATAATCTTTATTATAATTACAATATGGTACATATACCATCGAAACCATCGTAAACCATCGTAACCCTCGAAACTATCACAGATAGTTTGTGTGAGTTCAACTAAATCATCATGTCCACAATTTCATTATCTCAAATTACTGCTAATCGATGCATCATATACTGTTTTTAAATTTTTTTATCAACAATACTTCTTAATTTATATAATTTAGGTAAAATTTTTCTAAGTTTTGTAATTACTCTTAAAAAAAATAATAATAATTTTATTGCATTAAAAATACTTGAAGTTTGAATTAACAAAGTTGTATGAGCAGCAATAAATGTACCCGTTTTATACATGACGATTACATTATGCATACATAAAATAAGAAACAAGAAATAAGAAACAATTACAATTATACTAATACATTTTAATAACACAATAAGTCAACGAGTACCTTTAATATTCTTAAAAATTAATTTTGTAATTTATATATTTTAACTAATTCAGTCATTAGATTTCGTTTCAATTCAGCTTTGGACTGATATACTAACATTTTCTTATCTAATTTAACATATATATTCGGTATGTAATAATGCTTATTTCTAGTTCCATATGTATTGTTCCACTGTGGTAATTTAAATTTCTGTGATGTTGTTCACAAACGATTACTTTTTGTTTCATCATAGTTTATATTTATTTTGATGAAAGCTTTTTACAATTATTATATAATCCCTTAAATAGTAGAAATATATGAATCTAATATTAAATAATTAAAACTAATCTACTGATGATGTTGTATATGTAAATATCGTGCCTAGAAAATTTTTGAAAAATACTAATTGATATAAGAATTAACACAATTAATTAAACATGTAAGAGATTTTTTCTTTTTATTATTATTAATGTGCATTTATTGATGTATTTCATCGACAAATACTTTAAAATGTAAATTTAGTGTATATATTTTGTGTTATTTATTGTGTTAAATTGTAAGTGTTGTGTTTTGCTGCTCACACAAGTTCCTTGGAACTTCGAGCACGTTCAAGCAATAAAAAAAAAAAAAAAAAAAAAAAATCTGTTATTTTTAAAATATCATGTTTTATGTATATTTCATTAGTTCTCTCTTGATTATTCCCGAACAGGACCTTAATTACCTTATTTTGTACTTTTTGAAGTCTTTGTATTAAATAATCAGCTGCAAAACCACAAATTTCATTTCCGTAGCATAAAATACTACTTATCCATGCTTCATATAGAATTTGTTTTTAGTAGATAAAATGTATTTAACATTATATAACTTTGGTGTGATTTGTCTAAGTTTTGTTATTATTCTTAAAATCTGTTGTTTAAAGTTCCAATGCATGTCAATTTCTAATTATAAATATTTTGTTACAATTTTAGTTTCAATTTCTTTGCGGGTTTCATTATAATTATTATCACTTATTCCCGACTTCATTTTTTTACACTGTTCAGAATGTGTTATAATTCTTGCGTTTTGTTTATTTTTCATTTTTGGCACTGTTATTTCAAGGTATGATGTTTTTTCTTCACTAATATGTAGTTCGTTTTCCATTAACCATCTATTAATCATGTCAAAGTCCTTTTGTAATCATATCAATACAATTTCTATTTATTGAAATTAAGCTTGTTTCATCTGCAAACACGTAAACTTTAGATTTTTTAAAACAGATTTATCAATATTATTTACATATATTAAGAAAAGTAGTGGTCCCAATACTGAGCCTTGCAGAACGCCATATGTGATATTTGTATAACTGCTGTAGTTTTCCTATATCTTAACTATTGATTTTCTATTTGTTAGATAGCGTTTTATTAAATTGTAAATTTTTCCACGCAGACCAATGTTTCCACATTTCTTCAATAATATTGTTGGATCAAAAGAATCAAAAGCTTTTTGCAAGTCAATGATAACAGCACCTACATATTTTTTTCATCTAGCGCGTTTGTTATTGTTTCATTTAATTCTATTAAGAGATCAGATGTACCTTTATTTTTAGCGTATCCAAATGGTATGTTATTTAATAATTTAAACTTTTCAATGTATTCAGTTATTTTTTTGAAAAGAATCTTTTGATTATTTTATCAATAATCGATATTAAAGAGATTGGTCTATAATTATTAAAGTTAGTTGTATCACCTTTTTTTAAAAATTGGTCTCAGGACTTGGATTTTTAATTGATCTGGCCATATTTCTTTTTCAATCATCCTATTTATCAGTTTACAAATAAAAATTGCTGTATTTTCTTCTGATTTCTTAAAATTTTCTGTATTAACACCATCCATGCCTGTTGCCCTTGTTTGTTTAAGTTGTTTTATTATATTTCTAATTTCTGTTGTTGTTGGATTTTGTACAAAAAAGGTCTTATTATATATGTTTACAATTTTCTTTTTTATCTTTTCTATTTTTGTTTTATAATGATATCCCTCATTATAATTCTTTATTTTTTGTTCACATTTTTCCCATAACTTTGGTATTTGCATTATAAAAGTTTAAAGTCATTTGTAAGTTGTTGTATATTTGTTTCCTTAAAAGCTCTCACTAGCTGATCATCAATACTTTGTTTTTTCTTTTGTTTCCCATTTATTTAATCAATAATATTCCATAACGTTTTACCATTACTGGTTTCCTCTATTTCACCTCTATAATACGCTTGTTTACATTTGTCAATTTTTTCACAATTTTATTTTTCAAAGCTCTGTATTCTTACAATAGCTGTGGATTTATGTTTTTATCTTCTTTTTTGATTTTTGTACATAATTTATTTTTATTTAGTTATCATTTGAACAATTTCATCAACTAACCATTCTTTTCTTTTTTTATCTGACTTTTATTTTTATTAGTTTTTTTCTGTAGCCTATTTGTTATTTGATTTTTTCGTAAATTTCTCTTATTGAAAGTATAGTCTCTGCACACATTTCATTTGCGCATTCTATTTTATCCAGACGACTACCAATTTTTTGTTGCAATTCAGTTATTATTTTTTTATTATGATTATTTCTACTGTCATTTTCTTCCACAGGTTCTTCCTTATTATTATGATTTTTCTCTTTGTTATCAGTCCAAAGCCAGCATACAGTAATGTAATGGTCTGCTATCTTCTTTTTTAAAACTCCACTATTGATATTCTCATTCACTTTTGTTAACTTTAAGTAAGTATGGTCGATACATGTTTCTTGCAGTTTCACTACATTGTTGACAATTTTAGCTTCTTCCCTTGTTACAGGTTAAATCAGATTTTCAAATCCTGCCCTCGCCATTACATTTTCATATTTATCAATGTTAAGTTGATCTTGCTTATGTTCGTTTCCATTTTCTCTCTTGAGAGTGTCAATATTATGTCTCCTATAATTATTGTATTTTCATTATTTTCTGCTTTATTTTTTTCGTTTATAATTTTTTTTATTAGATGAAGGGCTTCTGTAAATTGCTAGTATTTTACATCTTTGCAGTCCTTTCCCTAGTGTAATGTCAGTATAATCCTCCTCCTCTGATTGTTTTTTCCTGGTTTGTTATAGTTAACATAGCCATTTAGTTGATAGTTATTTGTTTCCTCCTGTTTTATATTCACTTCAGTTTAAATTATTATGTCTCACATCACTGCAGTTTCTAACATTTCATCTAAAAGTAATTCTCAATTTTTTCGTAAGCTGCTCATGTTAACATGAAAAATGTTTAGGCTACATTTGTTTCCAATGTCCTTTTCTACTTCTGTTTTAACTTCATCATTTTTTTCAAATATTTTGTTTCTATACATTGTTGTTGTTTTGTTGTAAAATACTCTTCTGATTTAACAATTTTAACTTCACTTTCATTTTCTTTCTTCTCATAATTATTTTTCTTTTCTTAAACCAAACATATTTGTAATCATTTGTCTTGGCATATTCTTTCGTTTTCCAAAAAAAAGGTTCTTAAAATAAGGAGTCATGTTCTCATTGATATAAACACGGCTACGAATTATAATGTATATAATAATAATATAATGTATTACATAAAACAAGCTCAAAGTCCATGTAGAACTTGTAAGAGCAGCAATACACAAATACATAACAAAAATAAAAAAATAAGATATATCCAATAAATAAATTAATTACAATATTACATACTGTAGTTATGTCTTTAAATTCCTCTTTGGTTTTTTTATTGTTCATTATTCATTTTTTTTTTAATTATTACATTTAGTTATTAAGTAAAAAAATTGTAATTCTGGTTTCAAGGTTTTTATACTTGGATAATTTAATAAGTTCTGTGTTAAACGGTTAAATATCAACGGCATATAGTAACTTTTATTTCTTAATCCATATTTGTTTATCCATCTTGGTAACTCGTATCATCTAGTATTTGTTCTTAATCTTTGCTGTTTTCTAACATTATATCTTTTATGTTTATTCTCAAAATAATTCTTTGTTATTATTATTTGGTCTCACAGCTTGAGCACTGACGGTATTTTTTGATTTTTGTGAATTTCCTTTGTTTTAATAAGTTTGTTTCCAAACAAAACTTTTACCATTTTATTTTGTAAATTTTGAAGTCTTTGAATTATATAATCTGATGCTAATCCATACATTTTAATGCCTTATCGTAACTGACATTCAATCCAAACATTGTATAGAATTTGTTTATTCTTATTATTTAAAACTTTTCTTGATTGATAGATTTTTGAAAGCAAGTATCTCAATTTGTTCATTAACGTCTTTTTATGTTTTTAAAAATTCCAGTTGAGTCTAGAATTAAACCCAAATATTTGTTTGATATTTTGTTTTCTATGTTACTACATGTTCTCTACAGTTAGAATGTTTTATATTGTCTGTCATTAGGTAACACTTTTCTCAGTGTATGATTACTTTAGAGTCCTCTTTTACCATCATTTTTGGAACAGTGTTATCCATGTGAAGTGTTTTTTTCCTTACTAGTATACATCTCAGTTTCAATATGACAGCAATTTAATAAATCAAAGTCTTTTTGTAAATTTTTTAACATTTCATTTTTTGAATAGTTAATTGAAATGAGAATCATTTCATCAGCAAAAAGATATAAGTAAATTCTATCTACAATAATAATAATAATAATTTTTTATTGCTTACAATGTTCGAAGTATTCTGGATAAAAACTTGTCTGAGCTATAATAACAACATATAACAACTCCTTACATTATTAAAAATTACATACAGGTAGATACACTATTTACAGACGCTTTATGACACTGCTTTATAATAGATTACAAATTCATCTATTATTTTTTTTTTCAGTTCTATTTTACTTTGGAAATGTAGCATATTTTTTTGTAATGTGTTAAAGACATGTGGTATATAATAATTTTTATTTCTTGTTCAGTAGGCATAATTCCACTGTGGCAGTTTATACTTTTGTGATGTTGTTCTCAGACGTGTGCTTTTTGCAGTATAACTTTTATGTGTATTTTTATGTGTATAATTCTTGACGATTGCTATTTAATCTCGTAACTTTTTAATTTTAAGTATTTCATTATTAATGAATAGATTGTTTGTTCTTTCATTTGTTTTGCCAAATAATTACTTTTATTAGTACTCTTTGTAGTCTATTTATTACATATTCAGCTGAAAAACCATACATTTCAATACCAACCATCCGTAACGATGTCAAAGCCTTTTTGTAATTCTTTACTCATCGCATAATAATTTGAATTTATGGAAATTAATGCTGTGTCATCAATGATAATACTGATGATAATAATAATAAGAAATTTATTCGGCATGAGTACCGAACAGGTACTTGGAGGACTGAATCTTTTGTGCAAGACCCAACGACATATTAAACTTGAAACAAGCAAGCAAAAACAAAAATTAAAGATCTGTGTACACTTCGCAACAATCACTGTAATTACTGCTTGTCAATGTTTCTGGCTGGATATTACCGAGAGATATTTCGGTTATTTTACTATTGAAAGAAAGGAAAGAAGTGTTATCTACTGCACCAGCCGAGAGGGAATTCCTTGCCTTAACGACACGGTTTGCAAATAGTTAAACCTTCAATCCTTCCTGCTGACATATGATGCCCCCCCAAGTACGCTCATTTTGTGGTGAATAAAGAATGTGAGCCAATATCCATGAATCCTTTGAATCGAAGAATATCGTACATATATGCGCCTTTAAGCTACGCAATTCCAACGATTTTGGGCCAGTGATCAGTAGCCACTCTGTAGTGACTTCATGAAGCGTCTGTGAACTGATTCTACCCGATCAATGTCACCAGGCAATTACGGAGCCCACAAGGGCTCGCACACTCAAGCATCAGCCTTGCATACGCCTTAAAAGGGTGTTAATATCACCCAACCTGAAACAAAAGGTACACCAGCAAGAACAATATGATTGCAGTGTAAAGAAAATTGCAGTGCAGTGTACGAGTATGCACGTACAAACGGCTCATATAAAGTTGGGTTTAATTACTGTACGCAAGTTACATTTGTTCATTTTGTATTGAAGAGTGTTTCAAAATGCCTGTTATTATAATTCGTGGAAATAAAATAGCTTTATACGTCCTTTACCATTTTGTCATCTACTATGCCCCACTTGCCTTTAAGTCATTTCCCGTTTAAAACTGTTTATGTATACAGCAATGAATAAGTCGAACCTGAAATCCCAGAACTCCCTGCTATCAGTACTGAAGTCAGTATGTCGGTGCCCATACTCATTGCCCCGTATGTTGGTAAGCCAAACATCGTAGCCTTCATCAGCCAAAATGTATGCTAAAAAGAGAAATAAAAGTAGGGAAAAACATTTTGAAAACAAGATTATTTTGAACCAAAACTAAATTTACAGATGTTTTATTTTCTACAGAAGCATGTTTCACAGAAGAATAAATGGCGACACTCTATTAGCGTCGATTCATGCTTCATATAATTTATTGATCTTTAGATCATCGCAAAATCGATGTATTGAATATTAGGGATCATGCTAACTGCATTCTGCAGTTCATACACAGTAAAATGATTGTTTTTCGCTGCAAAGGTTGGTGTTGCATTTATGGCCGATTTGGACGTCTTTCTTACGCCATCCTGCGTCAAGCTGCAGCCTCGAACAGCCAGTCTGGTTTGGCCTTCAGACATCGTTTGGCTTTTAATATATTGATGCCGCTGACAGGCGTATAAGAATTTTTTTTGGGTGTGGAAGGGGTCGGGCGAGGTGTACTGGTTACAGAAGCCTAGTTAATAGGTGGTCATCGTGGCTGAGTTGTGAGAGAGCTCAGCCTGGTTGCTGGAGGTTTGCGGATCTGGTCGAACCCCTGGAAAGGGGACCTTGGCAAAGTCCCCACGTGGACTGCCGACCAGGGTAGCGTGAGATGCTACCATCTCCTTCAGCGGTTATGGGAACTATTCTGGCCAATTCTGGACAATCTTTCGGCCCCTACGATGATCGGAAGTTTCCCGGATCGAATTCCCGGGTTGGCACTTCCCATTACCAGATATTTCTTCTTCTCTAAAAGTCTGGTAATGTTCAAAATTGAGCCGGTTCAGCCATACAAGCATTAAGTTGCTTCGACTAATCAAAGAAATTAATTAAATGTTGTAGAAATGCGAATGTATGACAACCATAGGTTTACTTTTTACCACAGATACGTCCAACCGGTTGAAAGCCAATCAATTTTCAGATCATTGCTCATAATAGGACATACGTCATCATTTTAGGTGACTTCTTTTTTGGCACCAAGTTACTTTCTGATTAAGATCTCTATACAGTAAAGTAAAGGTTTGATCAAACTGACGTCATCAACAGTTTTAGGACTAGTTTTTCGAGTATTTGAGAGTGAAAAAATAAAGTAACAGCGATGAAAGTAGGCCTATTAGAAGCGTAATTAATTTTCTTTCATTCTGCTTTCAGTTTAGAAGAGGCCTGACTTCCGGAGGAGCAGATTGATATTGTTGTATTGGTTAAAAGTACAAATGTTGCAGGAGAATTTTCTGGGGCCGATGGCCTAATTGTCTGGGTACCCAACAAATCCAATCCAGCCATCCATCCAGGCAAATACTCGTTCATGAAACGGTATCGCTGAAAAGGGGCATTTCATCATTATTTGAAAACGGGAAATTGAAGTCCCAGGGGCACACGTAGACACGTCCATCAAGACCTTTTACACTGCTCTACAGTAAGTGGGCATTTTCATAAACCCGTCGATTAATTCAGCGCTGAAATCCCGTCTCATCAAAGTAGTTCATAAACGCTCGGGGAATTTCCCGATTCCTCCGCTTGTACATAAATGTAATTAGCAAAATGGTGAAGATTGTCGTCAGGCAGTATCCCCACTTAGCTAAAAGAAGTTAACTGGTCACATGTAATAAACTGGTAATAAACGTACTTATTGGCAGGTATTAACGTAAACGTGCTTAGCAACGCCCATGGCAACGCAAGGGTGATTGGTAAGCAAATGATGGTTAGCAAATACACTACTTACGTCATACTCAGTGCCGGAGCAAGGCGTTTGAGCGCCCGGGGCCAGTAGTCATTGAGCGCCCTGCTCTATCGCTATTATACGGCCGATTGCAACCTTCCCCTCCCACACGCCTCTTCCTAAATCTACCCAAAAATTAACCAATCACCGTGCCACAGAGATAATGCCAACACAGTGAAAACAAACATTGATTCGGCCCGGCGTTTGGGAGTTATTCGCAATAAATATGTTAAAATATTAAAATAGATAGGAGCTGCCATTAATTGTGGACTTCATACAGCAGTCATACTGGATGATTTTTTAACATGGCGGCTGTGTGAAGTCCACAATTTGTGGCAGCTTTTTTTTTTGGTTTTAACGTTTTTATTGTGAAAAAGTCCCAAATACCGCGACAAAAATTAAGTATTTGTTCCCAAATTCATGTTCTTGTAAGCTTCTGGCGAGTCAGAGGGCACCTCTATCATAAACTACTGCAGTAACTTACAAATTAAGTTTTCAAGACAAATTGTATTTAGGCTAGACTTCGACAAAAGAGCATTATTAAAGTTCAACTTTTTTTTAAATTTAGTTTTTTGGAGGAGGGAACAGCATTTTCGGCGCCCCTTCCCCTCTCGGCGCCCGGGGCGGCCGCCCCCTTCGACCCCCTCTTGCTCCGGCACTGGTCATACTTGCCTCCATTTTACTCAACGATCATTCAAGCGTGTCTGTTCATAAAATACTTATTCGTGATGTCACTTTTTGTGTAATCGGTCGGTGAGTATTCGGTGAGTTTTTTAAAATGCCCAGTATTAAAGGCCGGTTGCCACCAAATAAGCAATGCATCATAGGCCTATCGAGTCCTCTCTATCAGGAAGCAAAGGAATGCACAAAAGCAAAACTTTTAAACGCACAATCAAGCCACGTGACTCCTTAAGAGCAAAAAATTGGTACGCCCTCGTGCACCTGGAAACGAGCTATAAAGATTAACGATATTAGTGTCACTAGATAGAGCCACGGAAAATATACAGAAAATCTCCTGGCGCCATCTAGTGACACTAATATGGTTAATCTTTATAGGTTGTTTCCAGGTGAACGAGGGCGTACCAAATTTTTACTCAATAATTAAGGAGACACGTGGCTTGTTTGTATCGTTTAAAAGTTTTGCTTTGTGCATTCCTTTGCTTCCTGCGAGAGAGAGAACTCGATAGGCCTAGATACTGGAATGCTAATTTGGTGGCAAACGGCCTTTAAAGCCTGGGCAGGTGGCAAAATAAAACATCGTCAGAATTTTAATATACGAATGCGGTTGAAAAGGCATATAAGAACTTTTTTTGTGTGGGGGAGGGGCAAGTGGGGTCTACAATTTTTAGAAGGATAGTTAATGCCACATCAATTAATTACACAGAACAAAACGGTGCAGCAAACATCACAATACCAAATCACATAAAAAGGGTTTGGGAAACAACACCAGTGCAAGGACAATAACTAAAATTTATTGGTTCAGTAAATAGCATCGCAAACATTACCTAAATTCCTGTCAGGAGTGTTGAGGGTCCAAACTGCTGAAGAACACAAAAGTCCATGTTGCATGATTACAGGTTTACGCGATTCATCGGTATCTCCATCTTTTCCGTATGGAATGCGATGAATATTTATAAGATAGCCATCTTCGGTCTCCACCGTATGAACTTCTAGAGGATATCCGTGGTAGTCAACGATTTCTTCCTACAGTCAGAGAAAATTAGTCTTAATGGCACAAGTGCGTATTTGAACTTAAAGAGAGCTTGAAATGGAAATTTGGAAATTTTTGCTAGTATAGATTTTCTTTTCAAAGAGAGTATCTGTATTATAAAACCCTTATTCGCGCAAGCATCGATCAGGATCAGCGGCAAGGCATTACTACTTCTCCAACAATGTCTTCTAATAATTGGAGGAATGGATGATTGGAAATGGAATGACTGTTGGCAATAAACTGAAAACGTTACTTTTAGATAAAACGGTTTCAGGTAAATGCGATTGTTAATAATAAAGCGTCGTCATTTACACTACACTGTCGACAAAATGGAGCGAAGTGATTGCAAACAACCCATGCTGCATCGGAGAGAGCGTTGTGGCTCATCTTTTCGATTGCGACACCGTATCTTGCTTCTTTGTCCATTGGTTTTCGTGCCGCATCCAACAACCGTGGTACGACGGTTGCGAATATCTGAGCAAGTATAGGTGAGCAGCTCACGCGCCACCAGTGGATTTAATCACCTTGATTATTCCTCAACAACATGTCCGATTTAAAATTTTCTTTGTTATAACCACCTCTGGATATACAACTATCAAGGTACAAAATCTGGTGATAACTGATGCAGTGGCTATTTCGTGATGCGGATACGATGGTTGCATTGGCGTGGGTTCATAAAGGGAGCTCCGCTTGGGTTTTGGCCTCGCTTCGCTCCAATTTAGCTACTCGGAATCACGTTCAGCGTCAAGGAGCTTCTACTATTCCAACTAGCTATTCTAATAATGAAGGGATTGAATGATTGCAAACGGAATGATCGTCAGCAAAAAACTGAAAATGCACGCTATCATCACAAAACTATACTATACTGTACTATACTATACGATACTATACTATACTATACTATACTGTGATTGGTCATCATTGGTCTCTTGTTATGGTACTGGTTGGTGGTGTTCATGGCCAGTGAGCGCTAATAAGTGTCAAGATCAAATAGGACAAAACTGGACACACACAATATTGTTAGCGTTTTTCGATGAGGCAGAAGTATGTGAGTATTTCCGTTATGGGGTCTTGGTTTTCCTTGTGTTCCCCTGAGTTCCCTGACTGTCTCTCTCTCTCTCTCTGGTTCATCCTAGTGTTCCTCGTGCTTTGTGTTTTGTGGTTCTCTGGTGACCTGGTTTAGGTTAAGGTAGCATTAAGTAGGCTACCATGAGCGCATAGGTATATGTAGACTTTTATAGCTCAATAAACAAATCAAATCAAAAACTATAAGGAAATGAAGGCTTCGACGACAACAATTCTTCTATCTAGCAACAAATGACAAATCTGCAACAATTCCTGTACTACGAAAAAACATTTACCCGTAAAAAAAATCAACTCAATAGCGTAAACGAACCCATGGAGTCTGGGGACAGGCGGGGGGTGCTGGGTGAAGTTGGGTCACGCCAGATCATGCTGGATGACGCATTAACCGCTGGTCAAGGGTTCTGTCGTCGTGGAGAATTAAAATTAAAGGATTAGTGAAACTTGGTAAAGTACTGAAAACTCAATATATTTCTGCCACTCCTAGGAAAAAACAACAAAGCCGGCGTGCTAATGGTTTGAACTTTGTTGTACAAAGGCGTATTTCTTTATTTCCGGTGGCAATATTCATGTGTAAGTGCATGGAGCCCAGGTCAGGGGATGCGCTGAGTGTGTGAGCGAAGCTAACGAAAATCAGCGTTTGTAAGTCAGTGTACGTAAAAATGCGCAGACTATATATATATATTTATATATTTTTAAGGTCAATTATAATTTAAACCGTAAATCCGTTGTATAGATATAGCACTGGGAGTTGACCTTGGCCAATAACTTATGACTGGATTTAAAAAAATTATTTCCATTACAATTACACACAAACCAAAAAAGTTACAGGAAATGAGTGTGAATGAGTACACTACAATTTAATTGCCATAAAGCATACACCAAGACACGAACATGGTAGAAGCCTATACATAAAAAATCCACCTTAGCAACGATATGAACTCTGATCCCTGTTTTCATGATCGATGTTCTGAGCGATAAACTAGCAGATCACCCTGGTTACGTGTTTCACTTAGTCTTACTAACCACATATTTCCCTTAGTCCACATGAACATGCCCGCGATTTCCCAAACCGCTGGCGTATGCAATGTTAAGTAAATAATACAATCAAAGACTGAAATAAATGCAAATAGTGGTATATATCAAATTATTGATGAATGAGTTCTCACAAGCTAGCTGTGATAAACACGCACTAAGCCATGACATTGGCGCGGAGCAGGTTAGAAAAATAAAACGCTCAAATCTTTACATTAAATTAAGTCACTACCTAAGAGCAAACAGAAAAAAATGAAAAATTTACTTACGATTGTCATCTTGTCTTCCGGTATATGATCAGGTTTCGTAAATGACCTTTTAAAAAATCTTTTCTTTGGGTAATTTTGAGGAGACACAACATGGCTAAATAGTATAATATGCAAACCAATAAGACTCCAGAGGGATTTCTTAGTTCGAAGTTTCAATAGTTGTTGCATTTTTTTTTTGCACTAGCAACTGACTACAAATAATTTGTATTCTGCCCTTTTATTCACTACACGCTTTTTAACGTAATACATTTAATCACGCTCTTCTATTAAGCCAGTCAGTAAGATTGCTACACTCCTGCTAAAGAGAACCATCTTTAAATTTCAATATATGTAATCCAGTATTTTTTTATTATGCAAAACTTGCGATATAACGGGAGCGCATTAATGAATAACAGCGCCATTAAAGTGCTATGTTGCATTCTCACTGACGTATAACATAACGTCAGTGAAAGATTGCTTTAGAGCCATAAAATTCGCAATGTTCTGTTCAAAGGAGTTTGTACAACCTTTTAAGCACTCTTCGAAGTATGGGTAAGATTTCTTTTTTACCTCAGCAGTTTGGCTAGTTATCGAATGAACCTCATATGATATGATTTTATTATTTTACTAGCAGTTGTACCCGGCTTCGTCCGGGATTTTGTTTCGCCCGTGGTTGTTTCCCAGTTTTCGGTCGGTGCGACCTGAATGTTGACTGCGACAGGTAATTTCTCTTTCTGTAATACTCCCCTTTTCTCAGCATCTGTAGTTATTATATCATGCCAATAGCAGACGTAATGGGCATTCCCCATTCAGTGCCCCCCCCCC
>JAHWFP010175347.1:69020-81181 GCA_023313725.1 Lithobius niger
TCCTACTTAAACTACGAATTGTGCTACTTTTCATCACCTTGAGTAAAAGGAGTGGGGGCCTTCATTACTGCTTTTATCTATCATCATCCTGCTTAAACTACAAATGAAACCACACAAAATGAAACCACATTCACACGGTGTGTATCACTTTTACATAAGTGGATTGCTCTCAACTATTCATTACCTTTTGAAAAATCAAAGTTTCGGCTTTTTTTACTTTGGTTGATACTCAAAATCACACAAAAATTACTGCAAATCCAAGATGCACAGTTTTGGTTGTACGTTTTGAACTGTGGATCTTGGATTTGCAGTAAGTTTTTTTTTTGTGTGTGATTATCCATTCACTCATTCACAAAATTCCTTTTATTTCATCACAGCAGAAATGTTAGTGTTGACTGTATATCAGTGTGTAAGGTAAGAAGATATGTGGTTTATGATGTCTTGAAGTAAAATAAAAGAAGTTTTAGCCATTAATTCACCTTCAAATTTAATGCAACCAAATGTTTTCGCCTAATAAGACATCATCAGGGCTAAAAGGGAAAAAAAAACAAATAAACATTTTCCCAAAGCATTAAAATATTAACACACTCTCCCACATTCTGCATACATACCAAAAATGTGAACACTCAACACCCACTGCTCATCGTCTAGTGCAAACCATTAACTGCCAGATTCAAACCAGTGCTTTCCCACTACCACAACAATGTCTCCCTCTGGTGAGAACCATTGAACCCAACGAAAATCATTGACAGGCCAAGTAGCGCCATCTATGAATAACTTGGCATGTCAATGACTTTGTTGGTTTTGATGGTTCTCACCAGAAGGAGGCATTGTTGTGGTAGCGGGAAAGCACTGGTTAGAATTTTGGCAGTTAACGGTTTGCACTTGACAAGATGAGTAGTGGGTGTTAATTGTTCAAATTTTTGGTTTGTATGCAGAATGTGGGAGACTGTGTTTGTTTATATTTTAATGTTTTGGAAAAATGTTTATTTGCTTTTTTTTATTTTAGCCCTGGTGATGCCTTGTTAGGCGAAAGCACTTGGCTTCACTAAATTTGCAGGTGTCTTAATGACTAAAACTTCTCTTTTAAGGTAAGAAAAGCTATAAACAAAGTCATCTTCAGAAAGCTTGCAACAAAATTAGGAATCAAACTGTGTTCTTCTCACCGTATTAATGAGTTTTTCATTGAAACCGGAAATGACGAACAAGGCTGAGGAACAAATAATCTTGAAGGAAGAGCTGCAAATGTTCGACGTTAAAAATTCGAGGACTTTGGAGTTGAGGGAGAACTCTCCGTGTCCCAGCAAGGTTCCCAAGAAACCAATGTCGTCAGCAAAAGGAGCTAGCAGACCAATGGGGCTCGTTATATGGTCCACGTACGCCACTGGTGCTAAAGCCATAGCACTTCTAAGCTACAAAGAGAGAAAAAAAATGCTATTTTAAAAATCAGATTGGGTTGACTAATAAAGACCGTGAGTGGCTCCGTTAACCTGAAACTGGGTCTTGTCAAGCCGAAAGTACTAATGAACAAACACCCTACAGAGACACGAAATAAAAGTTTGAAATAAAAGTTCGCACTCGGTATTGTGCGAACTTTTAAATAAACGCCAAGCAATGCAAAGATACAAGCAAACAAACAGAGCACTACGCTTTGGCGTCATAAGTTCGACACTGTTCTCAAATATTAAATGAGAGTTTAATTTTTTTTTTTTTAATTTGTCAGCAGCAAGGCATCGTTAACCGGAGATGTTCATTGGCTCATTGGTTCAGAGGTTCATTGGTTCATCGGCTTTGATACCCCTTAGAAAGGCTCCCAGCCAATTTCTATGAATTAAAAATAGGAAATATAATAATTTTTTGGTAAAAAATAGACGCTGTATAGGAAAATCAAACAAAATTTACAGGAGGTTTATAGGAAATCTTAACCTGGATACAGTAGGAGAGTGCCGTAATTTATTAGAGGACAACAATAATTTTGGTTGTCCTGCAATACAATAAGAAGATAAAAATCATTCCAAAGTGACTGATAATTTTTTAGTGCACAACACGGTCGGTACATGCTTTACTTGGCAATGTGCGGCCGCTCGAACAATTCACATTTCGTTTTCATGCTATGCTGCCGTGCCACAAAAGGAAAATCGATGTTCGTCTTGCAGGATATAAATATTTAGCGTAGCAAGAAAACATGCCATAGTAGGCATTCAGTGCCAACAAAGAATAATACATTCACAATCTCATTATTAGTCAGGGAGCAGTTGTAGGGAGCAGTTGTAGGGGGGGGGGTTGTTGCAGACATAGGGCCTTAGGGCTTCGGGCAGATGACCAGGAGTGGTTAACGCTCGTTAAACCCTTTAACCCTTTTTTTTTAGTTGTAGGGAATTTAGGGCTACTGTCCACATTTTGCCAACTTTTGTTTTCCACTTGGGAGTTGTTGTTTACATCCCAAGGAATTGGTTTCCACATGTTGCTACCTTGGCAATACGTATTAAAGATGGTAGCCAAAACGGAGCTCAATTTTACCATTTGGCCGATTATGCAAGAACAGTTAGTGATAAACAAAAACGGTTAAGATAAAAGTTATTTGTAGTAAGGTAATCTACCAGGTCATTCCCATTCATTTTTTTCAGATCTCTTATGGTTTTCGAGAAAAATGGATTTTGGGCAATTGTCGGCCATTTTTTGGCTAATTTAATGCTAACAGACGTCTCAATTTGCCAACTTACAACTTTCAACTGCTGCTCCGTCATTTCTAATTCAGGTGGATAACTCCAATTACATTCATTCGAAAGGTGGGACTGTCTTCTTTTCAACAACGGTAGTTGAAAGGGTCGATGACTGTTAGGAACTAAAGTACGCCTGTTTTACTAGGTGCTGGCATCACAGTCACGGTTGGATGTTTGGCTCATTTTCGACTTCCAACTGCTATTGTGGTGTGTCTAATTTAGGTAGATGACTCCCATTACATTCATTCTAAAGATGGGACTGTCTTATTTACAACAAGGATAGTTGAAAGGTCTACGACTGTTAGGAACCAAGCTACGCCTGATTTACTGGTGTTGGTATCACAGTCACCGTTGGTCTTTTCGCACATTTACACATTTCAACTAGAGCTGAAACGTTTTTAATGTAGGTAGATGACTCCAATGAGATTCATTCGAAAGGTGTGAATGTCTTCTTTGGAACAAGGGTAGTTGAAAGGATCTACAACTGTTAGGAACCGAGGTACGCCTGTTTTACTAGGGGCTGGTATAACAGTCACCGTTGGACATTTCGCTCATTTACAACTTTTAACTGGTGCTGAGACGTTTCGAATTTAGGTAGACCCTTTCAACTACCGTTGATGCAAAGAAGGCATCCATACCTTTCGAATGAACCTAATTGGAGTCATCTACCTAAATTATAAACATCTCAGCACCAGATGAAAGTTGTAAATGAGTGAAAAGCCAAACGGTGACTGTGATACCTGCCCCTAGTAAGACGGTCGTAGCTCGGTTCCTAACAGTCATAGACCCTTTCAATAACCCCTGTTGCAAAGAAGACATTTCCACCTTTCGAATGAATCTAGTTGGAGTCATCTACCTAAATTAGACACTTCACAATAGCAGTTGAAAAGCGAAACTGAGAAAAAATCCAGTGGTGACTGTAATACCAGCCCCTAGTGAAACTGGCATAGCTCGGTTCCTAACAGTTGTAGACCCTTTCAACGACCTTTGTTCCCAAGAAGATACTCAAGCCTTTCTAATGAATCTAATTGGACCCATCTACCTGAATTAAAAACGACGCAGCAGTAGTTAACAAATTTATAGGCTGACAAATTAAGACGTCTGGCGTTAGCATTAAATTGGCCAAAAAAAATTGCCTAACATGGCCTAAAATCCATTTTTCTTAAAAAACCATACGAGATATGAAAATAATGAATGGGGATGACATTGTAGATTACATTATTGCAAACAACTTTTATCTAGACCGTTTTTGTGTATCACTAACGTTTCTTGCATAATCGGCCAAAGTCAAATTGGGCGCCATTTTGGCTGCCATCTTCAATGCCCAATACATTAAATTCGTATTGCCAAGGTGGCAACATGTGGAAAACTATTTCCTGGGATGTAAACAACAACTGCCAAGTGAAAAATAAAAGTTGGCAAAATGTGAACGCTTTTTTTACAACTGCTCTCTGACTATATTGCCTAAGTGTTGAAAAGAACTAATGGTTCTTGAAGTGTGTAGGAACGGAGTAGTTGCAGTTAAGTGTCACGGTGCAGTACGGGTAGATGTCGCGTCAGTCAAAAAGAGCACCAAAACCACATCACCAGCCGGGCCAATGACCAACGGAATGGAGTAACGCTTGCCGGCTTCACCGACGTGCCGATGTAAGCCTCGGAACCAAATCGTACCTGCAACGAATCCCGTTGACACACCACCCACACACACATCGGAGAACAAAAAAAAATATCAGTGAAACTGCTACAAAACAAAATTAGCTCGTGACAACAAGAAACAGTTGTACAGTATTTTCTAAATACACTTACCTTATTATTATACTCAGGTCTAGACGCAAGCATTGCAAAAACTATAGTTGTTCCCATCGAATGTCCAATGTAATGAGTTTGGGAATACCCTGTCTTTTGCAGAATGAAGTCGATCATGGCTGGCATGTCGTATTGCGCCATTTCATCAAAACTTAAAACAAGATGAAGGAAAGGTTATGAAAATTTGTTTTTTTTTTTCTAATTTTCACTGTCAGACTGATTAGGTGTGTAGCACAAGTGGCTTGAGTTTGGGTGAGTTTAGGGACTGGTGATTATTTATGGCCGGGGGTAGAAGGGTGGAGGGAATGAAAATCTGACCACCACATTTTCGATGACCCCCTCCAGACCCTGAAAAAAACTTGATACCCCCCCCCCATCACTTAAGGTCCAAAAGTAATGTGACCCCCTCACCCAAAATTCCATTTTAGTATACCTATGGAAATGACGCACGCTCTAATGACAACAAAATTTCTTACATTTCGACATCAAGAATAAAACATTAAATGCACTGACAAAGACTTATTACAGAACAATACTTTTAAGCTGTATGACCGTACATTTCGCCAGCTTCAGTTTCCACCTTGGTTGATCGTATAATGCATTAATGCTGTGTTCAACTCCGCTTTGGGAGTAACGTTTTACAAATAGAGTAAAGTTTGTCCCCATGCATTAGATGACCCATCAAATGTTGAAACGTGTGTCGTGGCAGAAATGTGGACCAGGCGAAAAGTGAGTCGTATAATTTCTTTTACAATTTTACTCCCCGATGAAGTCATCGCCAATGTACTAAATAGTTTGTTGATGTCGAAATACAATTATTCGACATTAATATTTCATGCCGGAAACAAAATTAACACTGTACCAGATGCTCGCCATTTGTCGTACGCAAAAGAAGTAGCCCAGCCGATTTTCCAATTTCACGCCAGGTATTTTCAAGTCCGTTGCAAAAATTTGGAGATTGACAAACCGGGTGGCCTCCGTGATTCATGCACGCAGCTCTTTTTAGTCGGTAAATGTCCTTCTTACTTTTTTTTTTTATGTTTGGGGTGTGTGTTTAGAACTGAAGCCATGACCAGACTGCCCGCACGCAGCCAATTCTACTCTGGTGGTACAGAAGAAAATGCTCCTTTTGCTTGGTCGAACACACTGACCCGTGCTTGTAGCGTTCGCATATTGCCGACGCAGCTGATCGCACCGCGTAAAAGCTTGGAACAAACACGTATGCAACAGCGGATATACAGAAATGAATCAATGACTGCAAATTATTGATACTAGTCAACCCAATTCCTCGTTTTATAATGAATAAAACCAAGAATAAAACGGCTGTAGTTCCACAGTGCATGCTATTAAACAATTATTACACGTATAAATAAATAAATTTCTGTAAAGCCGTTTCCACATAAGCTATAAAATTTCTCAACTGCATATATCAATTCAGTAACTAGCGACATGTTCCTGTTTCCAGAAAGTGTTTCAAGGAAGAGAGCAGCATCTCAAATGGCGTTCTTTTCAACTGTAACTACCGCCCTCGGCTGACTGAAAGCGGCAGCAGGACAAATCAACCGAACCAGCAGCACTTTCATCACCCATATTGCCCAGTCTACTCGGCCATGCTATTATTCACCCGAGATTCGACCGGTAGTGTAGTACAATCATGGTACGTGCTATATTGAAGAAAAAAAATGAACTCTTGTCTCATCACGTTGCCTTCGTCCATTTGGCGTAGCTTAAAGCCCTAACCAGACAAATGAAAATGTGTTGCAAAGCGATGCGTTGCTACTTGCCTACAAGGTCAAAATTGTTGCAATCATATGGTTGGTATTGCGTTTTTCCATCGATTTTAAAGTCTTTCTTACACCTTCCCGTATCGTGTTGGAGCCTCAAGCAACCAGTCTGGTCACAACGCGGGATGGTCTAAGAAAGATGTCAAAATCAATCGATAAACGCAAAATCAACCATTTGATTAGCCTACAGCAATTTTGACCTTGTAGGCACCTTATAGTAAAGCATCGCTTCGCACGAATTTATCTTCTGTCTGGTTAGGGCTTAAAGCAATTTTGACCTTGTAGGCACCTTATAGTAACGCATCGCTTCACACGAAATTATCTTCTATCTGGTTAGGGCTTAAAGCAATTTTGACCTTGTAGGCACCTTATAGTCACGCATCACTTCACACGAAGTTATCTTCTATCTGGTTAGGGCTTAAAGCAATTTTGACCTAGTCGGCACCTTATAGTAACGCATCGCTTCACACGAAATTATCTTCTATCTGGTTAGGGCTTAAAGCAATTTTGACCCTGTAGGCACCTTATAGTAACGCATCGCTTCACACGAAATTATCTTCTATCTGGTTAGGGCTTAAAGCAATTTTGACCTTGTCGGCTCCTTATAGTAACGCATCGCTTCACACGAAATTATCTTCTATCTCGTTAGGGCTTAAAGCAATTTTGACCTTGTCGGCACCTTATAGTAATGCATCGTTTCGCACGAAATTATCTTCTGTCTGGTTAGGGCTTAAAGCAATTTTGACCCTGTAGGCACCTTATAGTAATGCATCGTTTCGCACGAAATTATCTTCTGTCTGGTTAGGGCTTAAAGCAATTTTAGCCCTGTAGGCACCTTATAGTAATGCAACGCTTCGCACGAAATGGTTTTCTGTCTGGTTAGGAGCCCTAATCAGATAGAAGAAAATTTCGTGCGAAGCCATGCGTTACTATATGCCTACAAGGTCAAAATTGCTGCACTCAAATAGTTAGTGTGGCGTTTATTGACCTACTTTCACGTCTTTGATACACCACCATACGTCGCCACGCAGCCGCGAGCAGCCAGTCTGGTTAGTTAGGGCTTAAGGCCCTAAATAGAAGAAATTTTGCAGCGATGCGATGCATTACGAAGAGCGTCAAAATCACTCCAGTCGTAAGTAACTGAAGTAGTATTTATCGATTAGTGTTTACTAGCGGAGTCGCTCGCTTCGCTCGCTCATTCCGCATCGTCTCGCTGCCCTCCCCCTCCCCCCCCCCCGTCTCGCTCCCTCTTTCCCCTCCCGTCTCGCTCCTCCTCCTCATTTAATTTGCCGTTCGGTCAGTAGATGGCATCGTATGTTCACGCTGCTGGCCGTTGCGTTCCGGGCGCAGCTACTATCTCAGCGGGGCTTGGCTGCTAGTCTTATAATTTGCCGTTCCGTCGGTAGATGGCAGAGATGGCATTGTATGTCCTGCTTGCAGCTGTGCTGCAGATGGCTGCTGCCGGCTACTGCAGATGGCCGCGTTGCGGAAGTTGTGTAATTATATATATAGATGTCTTAAATTGGCTTCCTTCACGCTGCGTCAGAATTTAACCAGTCCGATGCTGGCTTTGCGGCTGCACGAGAGTCGGACGTTTCGTGCGTATAAGGCAGTTAAATTAACACCTTTTCACTTCGGAATTTATATCTGTAGCCAGGCTTTCAGCTAGTTGCAAGGTGCACTGGTCATACGCGGAAGTAAAAATATTAGCTTAGTTTGTCAAGCCAGTACTGTGAGAGCGGTTTTCTTGGACCTAAAAATATTCAGTGTTTTGGACTTTAACTTAACTTTAATATATGAGCAATGGAGGAAAAAGCACGGTAATAAATTATGTGAAGGCAACCAAGCAGTGCTACATAAAAATACAAACAACGTTTCGAAAATTATCAGTTTTCGTCATCAGGTTAGCAATAAAATTAAAGCATGGCAAAAGCCACTAAGTCAACCTATATTAAAAGCATAAAACAGTCATTTAAAACGGATAAAAACCACCAATTTCTCCCCTCAAAAGAAGGAGAAATGGCAGCCGAAAAGTAACGACCCACCTGCTCCGTTGTGATGCCACGTTGCAATGCAAGGTGTATGCAAATCATGGTCTTGTGTTTCAAAGGTGCGATGCATTCGTTATATGGGTTTTACAATATGCCTGGCAAAAGAGTCGAGTTTAGGTGTTTTAATTACAGGAAAATATTCTTTTAGAAATTTATTATCTGGCACTAAGTGGTTATGTACAGGTAGTGTATGTGTATGGATGACAAGCGCTTCTAGATTAATTCGTGCCCTGGTGTATTTTTCTCGAAACAAGATTTGGACCTTGTCCAAGTCGGGGGTGTGGCCTGTTGCGTATTATCTGTTGCTGTGCCAGATAATAAATTTCTAAAAGAATATTTTCCTGTAATTAAAACACTTAAACTCGACTCTTTTACCAGGCATATTGTAAAACCCATATAACGAATGCATCGCACCTTTGAAACACGTGACCCTGATTTGCATACACATTGCATTGCGACGTGGCAGCACAACGGAGCAAATGGGTCGTTGCTTTTCGGCTGCCATTTCTGCCGCTTTTGAGGGGAAAAATTGGTGGTTTTTATCCGTTTTAAGTGACTGTTTTATGCTTTTAATATAGGTTGACTTAGTGGCTTTTGCCATGCTTTAATTTTATTGTTAACCTGATGACGAAAATTGATAATTGTCGAAACGTTGTTTGTATTTTTATGTAGCACTGCTTTGTTTGCCTTCACATAAACTTTAATATATAACGTCAAAGCGCCAGAAACGGTGTTATATGATGGTGGTTGTAGGAAAAACAACTTAATAGAACCAATAACATACATCTAGTCAAAAGTTAACAAAGAAAGCATAGTATAATACTCATCGAGAACAAAGGGCACAGCCCCAAAATGGATTAATCGTTTTATAAATGTGAAAAAAAAAACAGTTTCATTTATATTTTACCAAAAACGCAATTTTAACAATTCTAGTTAATTAATATGCTAAAAGTGAAATTTGTAGCAAACATTAGCCTGAAGAATTTATATATAATATAAATACATCATTATTATTTGCAACGCTATTGCATACTATTTGCACATGGGTAATTTAAAGGGAAACATAAACAATGAGAGCATCCGGGTCGAGGTAGTGAGTAAAAATATGGGGTTGATGATTAGAAATATGGTTATCAAGCCGGTTCTTGAAGGAGTTTGTGGGGGGGGGGGAACAAAACCACACAGGCGGGGAGAGCGTTCCAAATTGGTAAAAGACGAAAGAAAAATGTGTACCACTCCCACTCTTGTTTATGGCAAGAAAACTCAAGTTTAAGGGGATGTCCACGCGCGGCGGAGTAGGATTGCATTTTTAGGTGTTTCCTAAGCTCTGCAGGGCCCCCGTAATGAAATGTAAGGATTTTGTAAATATTAATTAGGCTTCCTCGATTAAGTCGCCACTACAGGGAAGGAATGTTTAATTTTTTAAGACGTTGTTCGTAAGCCAAATTAGACAGCCAAAAACCTTTTTGGTGACACGCCTCTGAACCTTTTCAAGTGCAGATAGATCTTTTTTTGAAATCCGGGGGCCAAAACTACGGACTTGTGGCAGCTGCTGCAATTTGCAGCAAGTGGACTCTTTTCGTTTCCTATTTACAACCTTAATACATGTTTCGCAGAGTAACGGTTTGGACAGACCAGGCCTATGAAGCGCTCACAGGCTTGATTAAAGGTGTCGTTGTTTTTTATCTCCAGGTTCATTTGGGTTCCCTTGCAGCTATAGCTTACCGACTGGCCCTCCGTAGCCATCATTACGTTTATTGCTTTTGCTTGCTCTATAGAGCAGCGTCAAGTGATGTCATATTGCTACAAGAGAGATACCTGCAAGGGGCACTAGATTGAAATGGTGGGCTAAACAACGGCACTTCTAGTCAAGCCAGCGCTTTGAGAGTGGATTTCGTAGTCTTAAAAAACCGTTGTTTTCTCCAATCCCTTATGCTGCTTAGGTTGTAATTGGAAAATAAAGTTTCCACTTGCTTAAAAATGTCAGCAACCGCACACAAATCGACAAAAATCGCGCATTTTAGGCCTAAGAAATCCAGTCTAATAGCATTGGCTTCAGTAAGATACTCTTCTTTCCCCCCACCAGTGCACCTTGCAGCTAACCCAATAACTGGCTCCACCATAGAATTATATACAATAATACTACGTCGTGTCACTGCCCTATAGATGCGTGAAAACCAAGCGACGACGGTTCGGCAACGTTGCGCGATGTCGCATCGCAACAAAGGCTCTTAGCCCTAACCAGAAAGATGAAAATTTTGTGCAAAGCTGAAAGCTGTGTGTTACCACGTGCTTACAAGGTTAAAATTGCTCCAATCATGTGTTTGGTGTCAAAGACCTGTTGTGTTTATCAATTTAATTTGACGTCTTTGGTTGACCACCCTGCAACACAATACAGACACGAGCAGCCAGTCTGATTAGGGCTTCAAGCCGAAACCAGACTGGTCAGTGCTTCCACTTCAAACTTACAGAATTTTCCCGAGTAAATACAAAATTTCCCTTTTTTTACTTCCCTTATCTAGACACACGCTAGTGTGTCACGCTAAGTTAGGCAACAAACATCTCAACAAACGTCACATTAATTCAATTGTCGAGGTTGTAAACCATTGCAGCGCGACGCCATTGCGTCAGTGTCTCATATCTTGAAGCATAGTTGGGCACATTTCAGGTACTTGGGGAAAAATAATAATGCGGTACAAAAGCTTAAATTGTGTTGAAATCGAGAGCAATGACCCACCTGACAAAAATTAATTCGTGTTTGAATGCCAGCTATGCTGCTTTCAATGCAAAATCTGCCCCTCAATAACGTTGAAAATGTGTTACTAACTATCTAGCTAGCTATTTTACATTTAACCTTCGAATTATTAAGCGGTGCGATTAACTTGGCGAATGTTTTGGTGTGTTGATATCACTCCTTTGAAGGGCCAAACCATTCGGAACTTGGCGGCCCCTTTTACCAGTTTTGGTTTTTGATATGATTTAATTTCCTTTCATTACACCACTAATTTTTAACCTTACCTAATTTATAAAAGAAAATGATGAGCCTGTTTTCGTGAAACAGGTGCAAATCTTACATTATAAGCCAAAGTCTCATAGCAGAAATGAAGCAACCGCAACAACCCCCGGAAGGGGAACAATGAAAACGTGCGAGTGTGTCAATTCTTTGGCTCGAAGTTGAAACTGGGACGTTGTTGCCCTGAAATGAAGTTAAAATTGGCACATTGTTGCCTCGACTAACAATTTGCTCTACGTGGTCATCGCAAAGGCATGTCGTAAATGACATCATGTACGAAGGACAGTTATTTTTCGCACGCTACTGGCAGTGGGGAGGGGCCTGAACGGGGAATGCCCGTTGGTGGGGTAGTGCTTATGTTACAGACACTATTTGATTACGATATTACTTTGTGGAGGGAGAGGATTGACGAAAAGGGGAAGTTTTACAGAAAGAAAAATTGACTGTTGCAGTGAACGATCAGGCAGCACCGAGTAAATACTGGGTAACAACCACGGGTCAAACAAATCCCCGGGCGAAGCTGGGTATGATGCTAGTTAAAAATAAAATTCAAACGACTACTTATTTTATTAGAACCGTTCCTGCCAGAGGTGATGTATATGAATGGACCTACACAAATTAGTACTCCCACAATTTTCATGATTTTAGCCTTTATACACCAGCAACAGACGAGAAATAAACACTAACCTAATTTGCCTATTTGGGTTGGGTAAGGATTTAAAATGTTAACACGCGTTTGTTGGAGTACAATTTTCGAAATGGTGAATCTGGATGGAGAGAAGAT
>JAHWFP010175348.1:0-42984 GCA_023313725.1 Lithobius niger
ACATTTTTTGCTAAGAGGATATTGCGAGTCACAGATTGCTTGCAAATTTTGTATTCAAGAATTATTTCTGGTGATGGTTTAGAAGTTTTAGTAATTTTAGTCCCGAGCTTGTTTTTATAGTTAATTTCTTGAAGAAGGGCTTGATTCATCCATTCATTTTTGAAAAGTTTGTTCGTAGAGTGAAGCTGTTTTAATGATGTGTTTTTTTTTGTATATTCCCTGAACGATATTTTCAATTTCATTGTACATGTCATTTGAGTTGGTGTATTTGTCCAGAATGCTCCAGTCAAAATTTTCAAGCTGTTTAATAATGTTATAATTGTTTAATTTTTTGATAAACTTATGATTATCATGGTGCATTTCTTTAACAGGGTCAAGATGTTTAATCTCAAGACAAGTAAAGTAATGGTCGGCGATCTTTTGTTTAATGACAAAGCCATTACAGCAAGTCTTATTTAGTTTAGTGTAAATCACATCAAGGCAAGATTTAGTGATAGTATTCATTTTCACTTCAACACGGGTTGGAGAAGTTATTTGCGAGGTGTATCCATTTGCTGCCATGATGTTTTCAAACCTTTCAATGTCGAATTTTTCAGTAATGTCTTGTGTTTCTTTGAGCAGATTAAAATTGAGATCGCCAATGACAATAGTGTTAATTGAAGAATTTTGATTTTTGATTTTGATGAGTGCTTTCAAATCTAAGAGGAACTTAATCCGACTAGAGGATGGCTGTCTGTAAATTGCAACAATATTATACATAATGTTATCAACAGAGAAGACCACGTCAAGCGCTTCATTTCCATGAAGAAAAATTTTCTCAGAATTAATAATTTTGAAGTGTTGGTTAAGAAAAATCATGACACCGCCACCCTTTTTAAGAGGCCGGCAATTGGCAATTTGTATGTAGTCTTTCATCTGGTAGTGGGCAAGCTCTTCTTCTTTAATATTAGTTTCATTAATAACAATAAAGTCCCAGGTAATTTTACAGTCATCAATAACATGTTTAAATTATTCCCAGTGCGTCCTACAGCTTCTAAGGTTTATTTGTAAACCGTGAAGTCCAGTGTTTTTGTTAATATGCAGGAATTTTTTTCTCAGCTCGTCGAAGTTTTCAGTGTCGTTGACCAAGTCCAAACAATCCGAAAGAGCGTTAGATTCCATTGGAGATATTAGTTTTGAGCAGTTTCGTTAGTTGTTCAAGGTCGTCTTCGTTACGTATAATGGTCACGGCTTTTTCAGTTTCGTTTTTCCTAACGTGTATTTTTCCGTCTCTGATCCAAATAAACTTGTAGGCTTGTTTGAGTTGATTTTTTGTTTTCCAGAGTAATGATTTAAAATACGGGGTCAAATGTTCATTTACGTAAATTTTTTCTTTGTTACCGTTACTGAAAATATCATCATTTGTGATTCTGCCTTTCTTTCCCAAAAGCCATTCATCTCTATAGTTCCTGCTTTTAAACTGAATCACAATAGGCTGCGGTTTTTCTGTGTTTTTTGTTGGTATACGGTGAACACGTTCAATGTGGCTGTCGTCAAAGTAACTGAGCTGAAGTCCGTCAACGATGCGGTAAACAGTATCTCTAATGTCTTCTTTTTTTGTCATTTCCACGCCAAAAATTTCCAGGTTTCTATTTCTATTATATTGTTCACTTTCGTTTTGACTCTTTTTAATTTCTTCGACTTTTGTTTTTAGAGTTTGCGTGTCTGATTTGTTTTCACCAAGCTTATGCACTTTTTCTTCAAGTGCCTGTAGACGTTTCCTAATTTCCACGTTTTCTTTCTTAATTTAATAAGAAAGATTAATAATAATAATAATAATAATAATAATAATTTAATAATAATTTATTCCACACTTTGCACGAAACCAAGGGGTTTGTATGTGCACATCAACAAAATACAATACATGGTAAAAGTCAGAAGTCAGTGTTACACAAAATTCTCTAAATATAAACTATTATATTATTAAACTACAATATACAGAATTTCTACAAAACGACTAAAATAAAGACTACAATAAAGACTACAGTGTTAGTATACTAAAGACTATTAAGATTACAATAATAATAAAGCCTTATTTTAAAATCCATTTTTTTATTTCTTTCCTAAAGTTATAATCTAAGTTCCTTAATTCTACTGGTAATTTATTAAATACTTTTGGAATTATGTAGCTCATTGTACGTTTCCCATATGAATTTCTGTATGAAGGCATCCTTAACCAATTATTATTATTTCTTACAGCTCTCACTATAATTTCTTTCCAATCTTTTTTCTTGTAATTTTGCACTATTACAGTAAAATCCATTAACATTTCTAAAGTCATGAGTTTATTTTCAGTTAATGTTTCCTTTGTACTCTTTTTAATTCTATTGTTATTAAAGAGAATTTTAGCTGCTTTATTTAATACTTTTTGTAAACTTTCAATTAGTCCTTTCGACGTTGTTCCATAAATGGTTAAAGCGTACCTCACATTAGACATAATATAAGTTTCATATATTAATTTCTTAGTGTGAATATCTAAAATATCTCTAATTTTATACAGTAGTGGTATATTTCTTCTAATTTTATTTTTCAAATCCTCAATGTGTTGGTAAAATTTCCAATTCGTATCAATGTCAAGTCCTAAGTATTTTGTTCTATTTACAGTAGTAATTTGTTTGCAATCACAATTTGTCATTAAACAATCATTATGGTGTGCTGTTATAGATACTTTACTTATCTCCATATGTGAGGTCTTAATTGGCATAAAACATGTTTTCTCGACGCTGATGCTGAGATCATTATTTTGGAAATAATTGCAAATTTTATTGAAGTCATTTTGTAAATCCTTCACCATATTATTATTTTTTTCATTTATTGATAACATAAAGATATCGTCTGCATAAATTGTTAAATCTGTATTCCAATTGATTTCTTTTAAGTCATTTATGTAAATAACGAATAATAAAGGGCCTAGAATTGAGCCTTGTGGCACTCCATAATCAACATATTCCCAGTCATCCATGATATCACTAATTCTGACACAGCACATTCTATTTGTTAGGTAATTTTCAATGATGTTGGCCATTTTCCCTCTGATTCCATATAAGCTTAGTTTTTCCTTTAACACTCCTTTATCAAGAGTATCAAACGCTTTCATTAAATCAATTAAGATGGCTCCCACAAATTTACCTTCATTTAAAGCTTTTGTTATATTATTATTTAAAACATTTAATGCGTCAGATGCTCCCTTATTTTTTTGATATCCAAATTGTTTAACATTAATTAATTTAAACTTTTCTAGGAAATTTTGCATTTTATTAACAAAATACCTTTCAACAATTTTATTCAGTACTGGCAGTAGAGCAATTGGTCTGTAATTATTAATATCATGTTTTTTACCTTTTTTATAGATAGGTCTCAGGACTTGCTTTTTTAAGTTGTTAGGCCAAATTTCTGTATTTATAATTGCAGTAATTAGTTTGACCATGAAAGTACAAGTGTTTTTTGGTGTATGGAGAAAATGTTCAATTTGGAAACCATCATAGCCTGTAGCCTTTTTGCAAACAAAATTATTTAGAATTCCTTTTATTTCATATTCGGTTGGTGGTGTTATTGACATTGTGTTAACAATATTTAATTTTGATGTGTATAATTTAGTTTTCGTTCTAACTTTATTCCTTTTCACATTAATTACTTGTTGAATAAAATTTTTTGAGAATTTTTGGCATAAATCTTTTGTCTTTTCTTTTGGAAATGCAGTTTTAATATTCTCTTCAACGCTCTCTTTATTTTTTCCAATTAGATCACTTAATTTCATCCAAATTTTTTTACTGTCATTTTTATGACTTCTAAAGAATTCATTATAAAAAAGTTGTTTCGCTTTATTTATTTCAAATTTAACTTGCTGTCTGTAACTTGCATATTTTTCTTTTAGTTCAAAATATAACAAAGATGGATTTTTTATTTTGCACATTTTTGTCCAAAGCTTGTTTTTTTCATTTATTAATTCCAATAATTCCTTGGTCATCCATTCGTTTTTCCAGGTATGTTTTGCTGGTTTTTTCCTCCAAATTACTTTATTAGTATCGTAAATTTGTGTAATTACTTCTTCAATTTTGTCGTACATAATATTTGGATCTTTAATATTATCTAAGCAAGTCCAGTCAACATTTTCAAGTTGCTTTTCAATACTTTTATTATTATATTTACTAATATAGTCTTCCTTTACATTGTCTTTGTTTTGTTTATCAGCTATTTGATGCCACAATTCAAATGCTATGTAATAATGATCAGCTAACTTTTGTTTAATGACGAATGCATTACACATATCCCCTGATAACTTTGTGTAAATTATGTCAAGACATGATTTTCTTAATTTATCCAATCTAAATTCTTCTCTTGTGGGTGATTAATTTGCTGACTATATCCAAAACTTGCTAGAAGATTTTCAAATTTCTCAATATCATATTTCTCATTTTTATCTTGAGTTTCAATTAATAAGTTGAAATTAAGGTCACCGATGATTATTCTGTTTACCTTGGTATTTTTTCATAATAATAATAATAATAATAATAATAATAATATCAATAAAGTTTGTTGCTGAAGCAACTGGTCTGGCAAGGATCACGTGGTGTCACTGACAACCAGCCAAAATAAAATACATTGTTAGAGAAAATGTTAAAAGTTTTGCATGGCTAACTAAAAAAAAACCAATTGTCCAGTAAGAAACAACACTAATCCTGTATTAAAAAAAAAGGCCCTTTAAAACCTGGCTTAAGTTAGGATAGTCCAAGAAGCGTTTGAAAAAATATGCAGACGATGCAAAAACACTCTCTCATCTTGTGAATTCCGAACATTGACCACTCGAACAGCAAAGAAATTTATCCGGCACGCTAGCCTAGTTTTGGGAACAGTTAGTTTAAGGCTGTGCCCTCAAGTTCATTTTGCATGGCTAAGTTCGAAAAATGCCAAGTCTACAGGTAAATGGCCATATAGAATCTTGTGGGTCATAATCAGGTCAGCCTTAAGGTGGTGCAGATCAAGAGAGTCCAATTCCAGTTTTTTATGCCTCACATTATAAGGCAGCTGTCTCTTTCAACAAGCGATGTAGTGAATTGCTGCTGGACCGTCGCTATGTGATCGATGTCACGCAGCAAATATGGGGACCAAACCAGACTCGCATACTCTTATAAGCACAAGTTTTTATCTTGTACAGCGGGAAGTGAAGACCTGGTGTACTATACCCAAACAGCGATTTGCATTAGCTACGATATGTCCACAATGAAGTGTTCATTTGAGCGTTGACTCAAACCAAACCCCAAGATATTTAACCGACGACACGCTGAAGAGTGGTTTTCCTTCAATACTGTACTGGAATTTTGCATTTTGAGTACCGATGTGAAAGCTTTTGCACTCTTTGCAAGAAAAAGGCAATTATCAGGCTTCAGTCCACTCCGAAACATAGTTAATTTCTGCCTGGACATCAAAGTTGTTTTGGTTACAAATAATTGCAGAATGAATTTAAAGGTTGTCTGCAAATTTTGCTTGTTCAACGTGTCTAGGATCGCAGGATAGAACATTTGAATTACGAACAAGAGAGGTCCCAACACCAAGCCCTGTGGTACACCACTTATAATATTGATGTTTGAAGTGCATACGGTGTCAAGGATTGGCTACGTCTCAGTAAATATGCCGTGACCCAATCCAATAATTGCCCATCAACTCCGTGGGCTTGAAGCTTAGATATAAGTTTGCTGTAGACCACCGATTCGAATGCTCTTTGGACATCAAAGATAATTGCAACAGTAGGTATTCCACAATCCAGCGTTTCAGTCCATTTATCCACAGCTAATAGTAGAAGGTGACTTGAGGACTGGCCAGGCATAAAACCAAACTGTTCCCTACCAACAATTTTATATTTAAGGATGTATTGAAGCATTCTAGAGCACAAACGATTTTCTCCAGTATTTTGCATGGGATAGATGTTAGTACTATGGGTCATAGTTCAGAGGGTCCGCAGCATCGTCTCCTTTAAATATTAGAGTCACGTTTGCAGTTGACCATACCTTAGGTAGTATGGAAGTAGTTTCTTAAATCTGTTCAAAAACGTAACGCTAGGGAGACTCTCCATGTTTTGATTTATTACGTTTGTCAAGTTCGCGATGTTGCAAAGGATACCAAAGCCACCATCACTCATTTCCTTACGTGACATGATCCTTTAATGAACATAAACCTGAACAAAACCATTCAAACCAATCTCCTAAATCTCACAATAAGTAAAATATTATCAAGAATTCCTACGTGTACCTATCCGTTACACAGATCCTGTATCAGAACGACTTAGTCTTTAATAAAATGTATATTTTAAATATACAGTGAAACTATAACAGTGAAACTATAACAGTGTAAACAGCATTCCTGTGCATTGCAAGGCATACAATATGATACCAATGAGCAAAGAATGTGTGCTAGTATCAAAGATTATACGCAATTAAGAACGAAAAATATGAATAGTCAAAGAACCAAATTCACATAGTTTCTTTGTATATGACTGCACTAAAATAGATATTATTTTGCGACCGTGATGTATTAATATGTAAGCAAAGAATCTGTGAAAAATTTTACACTAAGAAAATGTAACCATGAGAAAAAATGAATGCACATTCATTCCGTGGGTATATACAGTATGTGGGAGGCAGAACCCCTCTACATAATGCTCATACAGGAAACAAATGCAAGGTGAAGTCAACGTTACCAATTCTCGAACTAAGGGGTTAACTTGGTCTTAAAAGGAGTGCAATCCAGAGAAGTGATCAAGCAGAATCCATTCCCCAAAATCCCGAAAAGAAGCAGAAAAAATGCCACGGAACTGTAAGAAATGGAACCAGAAGCACACCACTTCTGGTGTGGCTTGCTTTGTTCGCTAAGCTGGAGGTGCAGACTCACTGGCAAGGGTGAATGGGAGATAACTGAAATCCGAAACTCCGGAAATTCAGGTGGGAAAAAGAACTACAATTCGTGCCAAATGTGTTTCCTGTTTTCCGGGCCACAACTGTAAAATCGTGGACTCCTGCTCAAGTCAGAGAGAGCCGGCAATTTTAAAACTGCAAAACATCGAATCGTTTTCGAATGTTCATTGTAGCGAGGCTGTTTGCTACGTATCTGGAACCAGCTACACGAGTTGGTGGGGGGGGGGGACGGGTGATGGCATGAGTGCCCATCCCTGATGGCTGAACAGCTACCATGATACGGTGCCACCATGTGACTCATGTCCCTTCATTGAAAGAAGTGGGACAGCAGAAGAAATACGCAATTTGTGTGGCTAAAAGGACCACGAGTTTGATCACATACACGACTTCTATCTTCGACTTCACTCCGACCTCGAATCTTACCCGATCTGGGACTGCTATGTTCACTGCAACTTTCCTGAGTGCAACTTAGGGCCACCGCGCACACAGCGGCCAAGCCGCGCGGCCAGGTCGCTGCGGCCAACGAGAATGCTTTCATAGAATGCACTTGGCCGCAGCTGCCAGCCTGTCGACGCGGCTATTGGGATCTCGGGTGGCGTGTAGGCGGCCACAGAGCGACCATAATTGTTCCAGGTTCATTTTCACCACGTGATCGAGAATTATCAATGAAAAACGGACGTGGCCGCACGGCCCGTCGCCGTGTTTTTTGGCCGCGACGACCACTGGGCACGCGACCTGGCCGCTCAGTGCGCGGGCGGCCTTAACCAGTTACGACATATAAGAAGTTGCCTATTCTGACTGACTTTGCCCATTTCTTTGCTGACTGCGACACGGAATGAAGCTTGGTCTTATCGGCTTGCGATAACATTAAGTGGACGTGGACAGATTTATATTTTGACTGGGAGAACAGAGATGAATGTGACTGCTACTTTTCATGCTAACTTCGTCTTTCCAAAGCTATACTAAGATTTCGAGGGCTGATTTCACCTTCATTGTACATCGCAGTCGCATTGTGAATGCACGCTCTGCTTGCTTCCATCAGCCCATTCTTTCACTGTCACATTTTCCCCCATGATTCTGGGACTTTTAATTGCCCGTATGTCCCTTTGTAGTTTTATTTTTAACATGAACACTCGAGTCTGATTCTTTACGTCAAGACGTTCTTTCTTTACTTTTCCCATTACTTCCCGTTTGTGACGCGTCTTTTTCACTGTACTGAATGACTCATCAATGCCAGCTTAGCAAATTGTATGGTATAAAGACGGAATAACTATACAAAAACAGCTTTTGTGGTATAAACACCGATTTGGAATCTTTGCGGAAGAATCTTTGCGGTAGAATCTTTGCGGAAGCCGAGAGACTTCATTAAAGACAGGCTTGTAAGAATACAAGATAACCTAATATGAGAAACAAAGAAAACTGCTCCACTGGGACTTGAACCCAATACTTACCACATACATCGAAAATCCTATATTGGAAACTGAAACCCCCTAGCAGCTATGAGCATGAGTGTTCCCTTATTGTCTGCGGAGTGGCCCGTGAAGCTTATTGCATTTAGCATGTTGTGGGCTGAGAGCCACTGGATGCAGTAAATAACTAGTCAAAGCCACCCCGACGGCTGACAGCTTGGATTCGTCTAAACAAGTCTAAATATGTTATTTGCAGGGTTTGCAATAGTACCGAAATTCTGCACCAATGTCGATACTTTCATGGCAAGTAGTGGGTATCGCGACGACGTAGGCCTATCCTACATCGGCCTCTTAGCCGGTGTCTGTAGGGGAGGGTAACAGCGATGGCATTGGAGGAGATACAAGTGTCAATACTGTCCCTGCCATGAGAAGCATTTATACACGTGACTAAGGCTTGCCCGTCCCATCACTTGTGCCGAGGAAGCGGCTTATGGACAATGTTACGTTACACCAGTTTAGATAGCCGCATTGCACCCGGGTCATCAAGATGGCCTGTAAGAGCCAGGGGCTACCTGTGCCAGTTTTGATAGGGGGATTGAAGGCTTGTAACCTTTTGCTGTCTAATGAATCACACACCCATCACACCTTCCAGAACCTGTCTACATGCACCATCGTTCAAAATCTCAACACCTTCCTTATGACCCTCTAATGTTTCCGACACATTCTAATGACAAACTGCATTAACATGGGAAGTACAAGCAGACGGTTGGCACGGAGTTTGTTCATGGGATGCATGAGGGATGCCGTAAGGGTTTACAGGAGCCCCATCCCTATACACTAATCTAGAATTAACAACGTCGTCACCCAAGAAAACGTCAGCAAGCTGCTCACCGACACTATTACAAGCATGGAAAACAGATCTAGAAACGCTAATGTTCGACCGCAGAGTCGCGTGTACTGAACAGGGCTCCCCTTCCCCGATTCAAATTGACTTGCGTCATGTAATGAACGCTTGGCCGGCGCTTCACTGAAGGGAGATTTAACATACGTACTAGCATACCAGAAACCGATTATGGGTTCAGTTGAGTTACAGATTTTACAACTGTCTTGTGGATTCACTATTGTGAGATTCGTAAGGTGGTCGTACATAGTCATCGTCTTACTTAAAATCGCCACTAGTGTGACAGACTGATTTCTACTTTCCAATTAGTCCGGCCTATTTTCCCAATTTTCCAATTTCAATTTTCCAACTTTCCAATTTTTACTCGAGTTAAAATCAGAATTGTAGGACAAAAAGAAACACACACAAGGGGCGAAACTTCTGAATCCGATTTAGAATTAAATTCGGAACATACAACCTTCAGGCCGAGCATGTTCTCTACCTCCTCTGATACGTCTTCACTCATCCTTTGTTTCTGTCTTGTGCTGGTTGAACCTACGAAGGTAGCCGTCTTCTTCTCTTCTAATCATAGAAGGGAAAGTGGTTCTTTTCTATCTCGGATTAGACTGTTTTTTCCCCCGGAAGGTTGACTGTCATTTTCACAATAAGCCGCACGTGTTTCCATGAATTGGTGTTATGGACATTGCACGTACGGCAATGATAACATTTCATGTAACGGTCACCAGGAGTAAGTCGCCTTCCACGTTTCGAACATGAGGACATTGTGACAGTTGCACTAGGCACACATGCACGGAGCAACCAAAGCTTGATCCTATCATACCCTGTGCCCTAACAGAAGTGATTGTCTGAGTTGGCTCATGTGTTGCCACGAGGACTGGTGGTGGCGCTATCAGAATGGAGTGAGCGTAAATGCATGGTTTCAAGTAGATGATGGGTTGTTTCGGACAAATAACATGGAAACCTACTATTTTAGCTACAGAGTGTATGTATTTCAGGAGTATGCAGGAGGTAGTAATTATCGAAAAAAAATACGGTAGAACATCTATAGGCTGGTGCAACGAGTGACAGACCCCCACCTGCCCTCCCAAAATCACTCCTGACAAAAATATCACAAATTGTTGCTGAAACTGTAATGCAGATGTATTGCTTTGTTGCATTAAAAATTACATTATAGTACCTGAAATGTGGACTTTCCCAAATCTTTACTTTTGCATTTAATACTACATATTGTACGTTGTATATTTTTTAGTTAAAACATGACTGGAATTGGTGAAACAAAAAAAACGTTTTGGAGATAGCATGAATTGAAATTCAAAACATTGGTTAACTGGGTTCAAAATAAAAGTCGATGCAAAGTCATTTAGATAACTAATTAGGCCAGATGATAAACAAAGAACTGATTATGTTAGTAATTGGACGGCCATATTAGATGATACGATCCTCAGAACAGATTAGGCCATTCTTTGTTAATTCTTATGCCAACACAGTGCAGCACCTGCATCGCCTGCTTATTCCATAACAATGTCATTGCTACTATTCGATGCGATCCGATGAGTGGTTGTCAAAAATGTAAATGCAATACTGAGAGTTCCCATAAATTGAACATTCGTCCACCCAACTAACCAACAATTGTTTATTGCTTACCATATTTTCTACGAGTTGTGGACGATGTCGACGGATGGTTTTCACACACTGAAACACATCGACCTCTTTGTGTTGGGCTACTTGTTCAATTGCAGAATTAGCAGCGCAGAAAACTCCGGCACGGCTGCGCCCATTACTGAAAACAATTAATGTCAGAATTCAATCTTCTATATATTCATAATAAGCTTACGTTGGGCAAGCAAATTCATCATTACGCACTATAATGAAAGAGGGCAAGCGACCGACAATGCCAAACAAACGGGTGTGGCCCGTATCAATCAGTAACAATCGACATATTGCTTTAATAATGCTACCTCTTAGAGCCCACTTGAAGAGTTTCAAAGTTGGTTCAATAACAATCACTACATGCACGACCGTTATTGGGTGTATTGCGTTTGGTATCAGAACGGACAAACGGGCAATTGCGCGTCCTCCATTGAAAAAAGACATCTACTTCCATAACAAACCAAATCAGCATGGGTTAAAATGGAGGGGGAGCAGGGATGGGGATATTCAGACCACTCAATAGGGGAATCCGAGTCGGGGACGGGGGAGGCAGTGCGGGACGGGAAAGGAGTTACGGGGGGGGGGGGGAGCATGGGGGAAAATTAGACCATACAACTAGGTAGGCCGCAGGGGAGTTCGGTGGAGGAAGCAGGGGGCAGTCGCTACCCTTTTCACTTAGGTACGCGGGAACCGGCTAGACCGGCGTATGTTACGCCGGGGGTACAGCTAATAATTTCTTATTTCAAACTGAAAATATTTGTGATGCCAAAGGAAGGGTCAAGGAAGTTGTGGCAGTGTGTACCCATTTTGCTGAATCCCATTTTTCAGAAAATTAAGCACTTTCTTAAATTTCAGCCAAAAGAGAATTCCAGTCTCGGCCAAGAAATTTTGTCCACCAAATTGCTTACCTCGCTCAGGTTGCTACTCTCGCTGCGGCAAAACATATAACATCAAAACCATAAGTAATCACCAATTCCATAACGGAGGAGCCAATAATTGAAAAAATTTAAGAATATATTTTTTCAGCAAGACGGAAGTTCCAATTTCACCAAATTTTAACCACAGCTTAATTTTCGGCAAAATAAGAAGATTTCTGGCAAATCAGGTAACCACAGCTGCAGCCCTCTTCAAAGCAAATAAACAAGGAAAAATTGCCGAAACTGTTGAAAGGATAGACAAATTTCGGCAAAAATATGTTAAAACATGGAAAAATCACATCCAGGACATCATTGTGGTTCCGCATTAAACTCATTAACCGCAACACAATTACACAAATAAAAACTTTAAAAACAAGTAAACATAATTTGCAATTAAAGAATTGAAATAAAAATTCGACCGTCACAAGACTCAACCAGTGTCATAACATCAAATCCTCAGATCCAGTGGCGTAACTAGTGGGGGGAGGGGGGGGGGGGGCGCAAAGGGGCAATTCGCCCCTCTGTGAGATTTTGAAAGCTTATTCGGTAAATTGGCCAAGTCACTTTTTCCATAGCTGAAAAATTATTTACCGTCAGATGGCTGCATTTTGAGGTCAAAGACGCAACTTTCATCTTAGCTAATTTATACTTCTACTGTTTCTCCTTTAAATCACTAAAGTAACCAAGTCACAAATGGAGAAATACGAAAATAAGTAAAGATAAACAGTAAGAATTACTAAATCTATATTTTGCTTAAAATTCTCAACATATCTAACAAAGAATCAGTGTCTAAAAATAAGTATCTAGTATGAAAAACTGAAAGATTTACATTACAAAATTTCTTTATGCATATAATGCAGTCAGCAAAACTGGTTTTATAAAAATGTTTCTCTTTACAAGGCCAGAAGATGCCGGAAAATAGCAAAAATGCATCCGCTTCCGGGGCTCTTATTCGGTTCTCCCTCCACACCATTCGACTAAGTGCCTAGTGTTGCCCCCTCAGTACAAAACCCTAGTTACGCCACTGCTCAGATCAATATGACAGTAGATCTAAAAATGAAAAATGAGTGGTGCCGATAAATCAGTGAGGATACACCGAGTAGGTGATACCACAATCAATTAACATATGAGAGTAAAATTTATGAGGTTTCACGACGTTTTAAATTGAATATTTCTTCATATTAAACGTTGCTTGAATAACTCTAGAATTCACACAACAGGATAGTGGATTTAGCAGTTGTTTTACTTACTTAGATACGACAACGATGGGTCCAAAATCTGACCTTTGCCGCCACCTCTCCACCATGTTCATGAGTTCGACGAGGGCATTTGTAGAGGTGGGCACTTTATGCCCTATCGGCCAGCACATGAACTGGAAAAACTGGACAGTCTTGGCTTCGGCTTTGATTCCTGCCATCAGCTCTTGCAGCGACACTACCTAACGGAATGGCAATTCACACACAGTATAAATTTTATTGTTCTGGTACAAAATTCTAGAATTTCAACTTATCTTTGGCTAGTACACCGTTAACTTCGTTCCCTGCCTATTTATTTTGTTTGTTCACTCGATTCTATTAACTTTATTTGGTCATTCTTTATATTCAAGTTTGTAAGGTGACTTAGGATATCTGACATATTATTTGGAATTTAGAGTATAACTCGATACTGAGAAATAAATACACGATATTGGAATTATCTTGCAGGGCTTGTATTGAGAAAATAACTGTTCTAGGGGCAATCACCTTACTTTCGAAACATATTGGGTTTTTTTGTGCTTAAGTTTACTATAAAAAAACTACCATTGGAATTACTAAACAGGACGGAAAGCCAATGGGCTTTATTTAACCGTTTAATGTAACGTTCTATACAGTATAGAATTCAGCACTGGTGGTACAAAAACATCTATTTAGATTGTCGACACCGAGATACACCAATAATAACAATGATAATAATAATGACAATGATATTTACAGTGATTTATAATTTCCGATACTAGTCACGAATTTCTTTTAAATTAAATTAAATTAAATTATAGGGGGTGATGGCAAAGGCAGATTAGCCTCTAGTGCCCAAGCAAAATTTAAAATGGTGACATATTGTGAAAAGAAGACCAGTTACCAACACTGGAGTAACTGAAAATGTGTTGCGGCAGTTCATTCCACAGACTGACAACTCTCTGTGAAAAAATGCCTTTCCTTGTGTTAGTTTTGAGTGATTTGGACAGCAGTTTGTGGCTGTGACTACGAGTAATGTTAGAGTGAGCCAGGGTGAAGAAGGTGTTAGATGAGAAGAGTGTCGTAGCTATGAAGAACCTTGAAAACAAGAAGGTGGTCATCCCTCTCAAAGCGAGTACTGAGGGAAGTAAAACTAAGGCGTGCCAGCCTCTTGTGGTAGGGAAGAGCAGAAAGGCAGACAGAACGTTTGATGAAATACCGAAAGGTGTGGTCAAGAAGGTGATACGATTTCTGATAAAATGGTCTCCATGCTTAGATGCAGTATTCGAGATGGGGTCTTATTCAAGGGAAGAGACCATCTACTTAGAGATAAGCAACACGAAGTCCACTGTCAAAGACACATCTCACAAGTTTTTTGTCTACAGTTGTTTGTGTTTGTTTGACAACGGGCATCATGCTGGTTGGACAGTAAACACCGTAAACTCCACAGGGCGTAGTGTGTTATTTGTCCAGCATACCCACATCTCCCACGATTCAGCAGTACCAACTCTTAACAGTACCATCCATTTCCTACCACATTCCCGGCCAATCCCCTTGCAATAGCACTGCAACATCAAAATGACTGGAAATATCACCGTCAGTCTCGCATCCTCATGACAGTCGAAACCAGGACCACCGTAAATCATGGAATTTAAATGCAACAGGACCGCTCACAGTTCAGTTTGTCCCATTGGTTGAGATCTTTGCTGCAGAGATCTTTGAGATCTTCAGCAATGGCTTAATGCTATCTACCTCTCTGTCCACTAGATACCAAAACAAAGTCTCTGTCGGTTTGATTTATAAACTCATAAAAGTAGGGGTGTTTTGTCCTGTCAGGAGCATACATAAAATGAATATGAGAGTGTCTGAGAGTGCACATGACAGTGTCCATGCTGTAGTTATCACTTCGTATTACTTTCCTTGTCACGCGGTCGTTTCGTGGTCGATTCCCCGCTCCAAGCCAGCTGATTCAACATCGTCAAAATCTTTACCCAAGCAATGGCATGATTTTCCTGTACACCTGTGAACTGGTGTCGAGTCAGGTTGCAAGACACACAATTGCTACACCAGGAGGCCTTGGCTTGACGAAGACATATTCAAACGTGTTGCACGCGAAATTACCGCGTGACAGACGTAATCGTGCCCCGAATGATATTGTATGCACTTATTAATTAGTTTAAAACTTACACAATGTATTATTACCTTGGGTTATCCCAGAAAATAGTTACGACAACAATTGGCCATGTGGAGTTGCAACCCAGAATTACAGAGATGGACCATGCAGTAATATTATCATGGACAATCTGCCGAGCCCTTCCTTTACAATGACCCTGGTAATGTTTGTAGGGCTATATCATATTTCTTTTCTCATTAACATGTATTAAATTATATTTTCAAGTAACAATAAATCGTCCGAAGACTTGAATAGTCCCTTTTAACGTAAAATAAGGTATGTTTACACTCTTTACAGTCTGGTTCAAGAAAGAATATTTTCCTTATATGGACATCTCATTGTTCTAATAGAAGTAAATGTATTATTGGTTACTCTCTTCTGGATGATCTAACGTTCGTTACAAGTTAAAGGTGATTCACTTTGTTACATACGATGGTTCGAACAGAAGTGAATAATCCATAACGCGTTCATTTCTATAGAACAGTAAGATTTCCGTATAAGGGAAATATTATTACTTGAACTAGAGTATAGTGCTGCAAAATCCAGCAGTGCTAATAAGAAGAAGAGGTAACACGTTTATTTGCATGCCACTAACACAAATTAGCACTATGAGTCTAGTTCTTTGAGTGTGCTTTCAGAGCGCCTAGCAGCAGTTTTTAATTTCGGGTGACGTTCGCCGCATGTTATGGCAAAACGAGTGTCTAGGATGCACAGACAACATGCAGCCAACTGGGTTTGTAAAACTGGATGTTTGCGTCACTAAATGACAATAGTTGCAGGTAAAACAAGGAGTATGTATGTTAGATGGAAATAGCAAAAAAGCTAAAAAGCCGTTTAGTAAGTAAACCGAACAGAGTAGCCATCAAGTGCAGGTAAATGACGAAATCACGTCGTTTCGGTTCCTACATCTGAAACGTTTTCAAGTGAAGGGATTTTAAAACATGTCAGACAGAAAAAATTAAAACGAAACGGTTAAACGGATGGGTCATGGTTCTAAGTCTTACAAGGCTTATGGACGTAAGGTATCATACTTGGGAGCTGAATGTTGGCACATTCTTTCGAATTGTGTCGACGTTTCATTTATTTTTTTAGTACGGAAATATGGGAGTACTCGCTGCGCTGGTGTACGAGTGGCTCGCACATTTCTGGTAGCAGAGCGTGGTTTCGATCCCACGGCCTCTTGCAGAAACAACAAAGTAGATATAATTATTCGTGTGTGCCACATATGCGCGGTAACTCCTCTTTAACTAGAGTCCGAATGGATTGTTGAAGCCATGAGCGATTAATCTCAAGAAGAACTCCGAAAAGATGTATAAGGGCCACAGCAAGTTTATTTCCAGTGGTCGCATGGGGTGAGATGTTATTGAAATGTATGCGACTGCCCGACCTATACTGCGTCAATGCTCCTTGGTAAAAAAAAACCATCTCTGTCATAGTCAAAGACGACCGTAGTTCAGTCAGTTAAAAGCTGGTTCATTAAGCACTTGGGAAAACATACTTATCTAAGCGAAAAGTCCTTCCTTCTTAAGGGAATCTTCAGTTGCATTGAAGCTCAGGATTACTGCTAATTTTACCATCCCATTTTCGCTGGTATTCGGTTAGGCTTATCAAACTGGCGGGTCAATAGAAAACACGTCTTTCTCCCTCAAAAACCAAGGAAGAGTTTTTTTCCAATTTAAACATGACGCAATATAGAGGCTCGCCTTCACTCAACAGTGAAAAAGAAACAATCGTGTTACAGAGAAGACAATACATCGCCCGCCCAACACAAGAGCGGGCGTCTCCTTCTTACATTGTCACTAATGGAATTGTTACAAGTTCATCCTCTGCAACACACCAGGCTAAACACTGTCAAGTTCACAACCGTAATAAAATAACTAGACACCCACCGAGCCCACACAACCAAGCTGAGGGAGGGAAGAAACGGGGAGGAACTCAAAGATACTGTAGAAATTCCTCCCACAGGTACCTTACACCTGTAAGGCTTACAACCATGACCCATCCGTTGAACTGTTGTGGGTTATTTTTTTCTGTTGTATGACATGTTTTAAAATTCCTTCACTTGAAAAGGGATCTCGGAACCGAAATATCGTTATTTCGTCATTCATCTGCACTTGGATACGCTGTTCAGTTTACTTATGTTAGATGCAAACCAAAGATTCCCATCAATGGATTAAACTGAACTGCGTGTGGCCTGTTGAATTTAAATTCTATGATTTACGTTGGCCCAAGTTTTGAGTGGGGGGGAGTGCAATTGACGAGGCCTCCTTTCCAATCGTTACAGTGTTGTAGCTCGTTTGTGAGAAGATTGGCTGTCGAATGTTGGAGGCAATGGAAGGAAATGTTGAGGGTTGGTACTCGTGATTGTGAGACGTTGGTAGACCTGTAAAATGTGTACATCAATACCATGAGTACGATCCCAGGCACTTGTTATTTTTGTGATGTAAAAAATCCCGCATTCATTCGATTCAAGTAACCCAGTAACCCAAGTAACTGTAATTTGTTGCATGGTGATGTATGACTCAGCACATACAGGTTCATATAGAACTTCGAACGAATTTAATATCATTTATATATATAAAAAAAAAGGAGCATATCCCAGCACCTATTCCAGGTCTGGAACTCTTTTTTTTTATATTCACATGATTGTATCTCGGTACATATTCCAGGCCTGGGACTTTATGTATTCACTTGAGCATATCCCATCACTTATTCAAGCTTTGGTGCTCTTGTGATTTGGCAAGGACAGGACCTTTTTAATTCCATCAGCTCAAGGACTAAAAGATCAATTACACACAATTTGAAGTCTGCAGTACCTTTATAGATAACAGTGAACTAGCAGTCTCTGTGAAGCCATACAAACAGAATTATAAATAGTACAAACAAACAAAATATTGTTTACTACAAGCAGTAAGTGTTTATTGATGAAGAACGTTTACTTGTTCTACAATTTTAAACTCATCTTATAATTGTCAGCTTGCTTGCAGACAAAAGTGGAACGATAAGCAGCAAATAGTTAGCACAATAACATCCTGTGCTTTAACAAAGAACTTCATTAAAAATGTTAAGAGAAGTCCTGCAAGTTGGAATTTCTACTAGAATTGTAAATTATAACATATATAGATTTTCACTTGCATTATGACATACGCCAATCATTCACCATGCAACATACAATGTAAACACACACATACATAATTAACCAAATAAAGTAAACGTATGCCTAACATGACAGTATTATATTATAAAATATAACAAACAACTAAGAGAAAAAAGAAAAAAAACAAAAGAAACACAACCTCAGCATTATCTTCCTCTTCAATGTTAACAGCAACGCTTGCGGACGGTCGAGTCAACTGCAAAGCACCATGCAATCATGCAACGGACATTTAAGGACACAAACTATGCGAAAGAAACAAGACTTGCTTAGTAACAACAAAAAGAAACTCAACAAATAACACACACACACCCAACACAATGGGAGCATTAAACATCCACCCCCCCAAAAAAAACTGTTCTTCAGAGTTGCCTTTCGATAACGCTGCCTAGCAAGAATTGTAATGCAGAAACTTATGACCATTACGACTTAACAATAACCCTATTTTACCTACTAAAATGTTAAAATAATTAGCCTGTTGAATTTGAGTGTTTGAATGATGGCATTTTGCAGCGTATTTCTCACTTAACATCGTAGGATTACTTGAGAAATACGTAAACTATCTTTGTCAACTACCGGGAAACAGGCCGTTAGAGTTTAAAGAAATTCATGATGTACCAAGCATTTTTGAAAAGTACGGTACGTATTGTGCTTCTAGGTCACTACTTAGTGCCAAATTCTTATCATAGTGGATAGAATGTCGGAAGAGACTGTAAGGGCCTGCACGGTCACAGTATTTAAAGCCCATTTATATCTTGATAAAAATTGCTGGGGTGTGCTTCCTAGAATGCGCCCGCCCGACCTTTTTTTTTCATCTTAAATTAGCCTTAGTTTGAGCATGGTGTACACAACTGATATAAAGCGAATTTTGTATTGCCCGATTCAGTACACCGTAGCATTTGGCTAGTGCAGGATCTTTACTCCCTCAGGAGTAGGTTGAAGTTAGATTCACATTCACATTCACCAAATGTTACGTTGGGTTGGTTAGGATAGGTTAGGGTAGGTTAGGTTTGCTCAGGAAACAGTTGGTTTGATTAGTTTAGGTTAGTTCTGGCTAGGTAAATATAACTTCAGTGTGCTGCGAATATGAATGTGAATATAACTTCAGCCTGCCCGCCCAGGACCGTTTTCACCCCTGGGGTAAACACAATTCCTCCTCCTCCCTCGACTTCCTCCAATAATTGTTTCATTGTGATGTAATTAATGAACATCAACAGGATCTGAGGAGTCATTTCAGCCACTGCACCATGTGGTCTTCATCGTGCGTTGCTACATAAGATTTTGTTGGCCTGATTAGGATTTGGTACATTCGAATAATAAAAAAAAGACACCTAAGACTGCTGAAATAAGTACATGATTTGCTATAAAGCATCCGTTTTCTCGAACTTACCAATCCATTAGTAATATTATTTTTCAATTTTTGTTCATTGGGATGTAAATTGAAAGCAAGAGCCCCACTTGTGCACCCTAGGCATTAGTGGTCCAGGCTACAGTTTAGTTAGCCTATGCGGAAGTCCGCTGCTGTGCTCGTCTCTTTAATTTACGGCCAATTTTTTAAAATAAAAATTCGAACAATGCTTATACTCAAACCAGCATCATATTGTTTTTCGATCAGTAAACTAGTGGATTTACCAACTGAGTTATCATCATGACTTTTAAAAATTCCTTACATGGTGGATGCATTCTGTAGTTTAAAATATGCCCTGGATCCATTACTTCTAGGACTCATCACCTCTAGGTTTCAGCCTTAGTACTATCTATCACCTCTAGGAATCAGCCTTGATAATCCATCATCTCTAGGATTCACCACCTGTAGGACTCTAAAACCCTACTTCATGTCTAGGACTCAGCCTTAATAATCTATTACCTGTATGACGCATCACCTATAAGAATTAGCCATAATACTATCAATGGTCTCAAGGACTCATGACCTCTAGGACTAATCCATATAATTCATCACCTCTAGGACTCAGCCTTATTAATCCATTACTTCTATTACTAATGATCCCTATGACTCAGCCTTCTTTTGTACAAATCAGCCTTAATACTATCCACCATCTCTAAGACTCAGCCTTAACCCTATCCATCGCCTCTTTGACTCAGCCTTAATACTATTCATCAACTAAAGGAATCAGCCTTAATAAATCCATCACCTCTAGGTCTCATCACCTGCAGGACTCGTATTATGTTTCACCTCTAGGACTCAGCCTTAATAATCCATCACCTGTAGGACTCATCACCTCGAGGAATCAGCCTTAATATTATCAAATACCTCTAGGACTCAGCCTTAATTATCCATCACCTCTAGAACTCAACCTTAATAATCCATCATCTCTATGACTCAGCTTTAATAATCCATTACCACTATGACTCATCAACTGTAAGGTTCACGCATAACACTATGCATCACCTCTAGGACTCAAGACTTAATAATCCATCACTTCTAGGACTCATCACCTCTAGGACTCAGCCTTAATACTACAACACTACTGGTTAGAAATGAATTGTTAATAACTCCTGAATTCAACTAACTTTTGTGTTGTAGTCTATTTAACCATTCGCTAGGCGTCTTAAACTCATATCTTCTAAACTTTGCAGTTATTCGTCATCTGCAGGATTAGTACTGTGATCCTCTCGGTCTCATGCTGATAGGCTTTGAAGAAATGAGACAAGACGGAAACGATATTTAGAGTGAATTGCAAAGTCTCTAGAATTCCCAACGCTGAAAATGTGCAGCACAGACCATGCAAAAAGAATTATACAGTCATCGTTTAAATGTGGGATACCCTATGGGAACATCTGTGTCCTAACGCTCAGGGCTGCACTATGGTGTATGGCAAGCAGTATCAGTAAAACCTAATTTTTCTGGTAATTTTGTTTGCTTTTTTGCAAATTCAAAAATATTCTGTATCGGTTTCGGTCTACCTGGACTCATTACAGTACTCAGTACTCATTACAAGATTGTTCAAAAGTAACTTAAGGTTTGATGATAGACTACGAGTCCTCAGCCAACCTCTTCGGTGGCTCCAAAGAGGTGGGCTCATTTCGGAATAACCTTATCTTAAGCTACTGAACATTCACGCACTGAATAACTTTTTTGATGGAGTTTACAATTTAAGCAACCATGCGTCTAACTCTACTCTAAACTGTTAGGAATTCATTTGCACGGATACTAATTTATATGTGGAATTTCCTTCCTAAGGAAGTGGTATGTCTAGACAGCATCAATGGGTTTAAAAACAAGCTAGATGAATTTACTTCAGATGACAAAAAATATGCACTATTTATTTTTGAATTAGCTATCATAATACAAAATTCACCACAGTTGCTATGTAGGAAAACGGAAGGGCAGTGAACCTCTGATACCGTGCCTAGTTAAAATATAAGGTGGAGATTAAGGGCATAAAAGTCCTAGGAAAAGTGATCAAAGATAGGGGACGCTTTAAAAATGGCTCCAGGTGCTCCTCCCTTAGGTGGCGACAGAAACCCTGGACTGTGGGTTGGCGCATTGGCCACACGTACCGAAAAGAAGTGTCAGTGGGCCAGGTGCTACATCGAAACTAGGGGAGCAAACAGCAGTAATGCCATGAAAGATCTTAAAGGTTAACGTTAGATCTTACCTAATTCTACTTATTCCTGTATCTAAATGAACTTAAAACACATATATAAAAAAAATCTAGCTTGATGGGATTTTTTAATTTCTACTGAACTTCTCTGGCTAGGAAATTCTTTGGCTACTTAAACTTAATTTCAGAACAGTAGAAATTACAAAATTACAAGTTAAAAACTGATTGCCAACATCCAGTTTTCTCTCACAGCCTACATGCTTTGTTTTTTTTTCACAAGGAGAAGATATGTTTGTATTTGTTACATTTTCTAAGACGATGACTAATTTGTCTTTTAGGTTTTATTATGGCAAACATTTTTTATTAATCACTAACATTGTACGTATTAATTATTTTCGATCCTCCATATCAGACATAGTCTCAGCTCACTAACTGTTCACCAAAACTGATTTACCTACTGTTTGTTATAAACTGAATTTTAAATGAAGCTGCTCTTTCTGCTATATTCCTTGGACTATATTATAACTATCACATGCTAAGTTGGAAGTTTGTTTGTTTTGCCCTTCGACATACGTTCGACGACTAATTGCTCCCTTGCTACTTCACCTAAAACCTAAGACCAGCTGGGACAGAATCTTTACGGCTGGAAAGCAAAAAAAAAGGCAACATCTATCTCAGGTGACCTTAAATACAACATGCACGATCAACATTCTGCATCAGTTGGAGATGTGTTCCTTATTTTTGCACTGAGACCGGTTTGGGTAGTTACGCAGCAAGGATGCTACCCATTTTATTATTCAGCCCAAACCCCTATGTAACATTGTGTTTAAAATAACATGCGTTGCTTCACAAACACTCTGGCAATGGCCAGCCGAACGTAACACAAAATTGAATACACAAGCACCAAACACTCACATAGCTTGAAGTATTGCGTAAACAAGTAAAACCACAAAGAAAATTATCTTGGTTATAAAACCGCTGACTTAAATGACAACACCAATGCGCACGTAAAATCACGCAATACAGCAGAATTCAGGCACAGACGTTTGTTACCTTCTTATTGATTTTAAAAATCCATGTCTTGACGTGCTGATAATGATTGCTTGATACCAGGTCAATAGTGAAAATTGGGCCATACTTCTTAGATTTGCAATTCTCTGGCCAAAAGGATGGATATTGCTGCAGCCAGACATGCATAAACAAAAATGAGTTAAAAAAAACATACATCACAAATAAGTATATCCAGTCGGAGATTTTGGACTATTATCCTGGGATGTATTCACCCTTTTAAAACATGCATAAGATATTCATGAGGTATAGTAAATTACCGTGTTTAATCCGAGGTTTGCTCAAGGCAGGGCAGTCCATGTCAAGGGAGGGTATCTTCCTCCCCCCCTCCCTGAGTGCTGTGATCTGCAGAATCTCCCCTGCCCCCAAAACATATAGATTGCCCTGCATTGAGCGAAGCGTGGATTAAACATGGTAATTTGCTAAGATTAACGAATGTGCGATTGAATGGATCCTAATGACGTCTAGCTAACAAACTGGCTTTTGCCCTGGACTGTTAGCTTGCTGTGTGTGTGTGTGTGAGCTACTGCTACAGCGCCGCAGTTACGGAGGGGGGGGGGGGGGGGGGGGGGGGGGGCACAACCCCGATTCCCATACTGTTTGGGGGCCCGAAACATAGTCCGTGGCCCTCCAAACAGTAGAGTTAACAAAGTCATCAAGAAATGAAGAAGGCCCTGTATTTAAGGAGGTCCTAGAAACGTAGTTGTGGCCTTGTGATGCTTCCTCGTTTTTTTCCAGTATATACAAAAAATACCGATAACCCTAAAATGTTATTGTGTTGGCACGAATTTTGTTGCAGTTATGAAAATTCGATCATCATAAAACAATGGGTTATCGAAATAGTGGCGTATGTGGGATGTTAAGATTACCTGGGTATAACTGCCAGTTTAGTTTTTGTTATGTTAGAGTGATATAACCACAGTGCATTACAATAAAAAATATTCACTCTCTAGATAATGAGGACGTTTCACACCTCCAAAAAAATTAAAAGTGTATGCCTTACGTCTGGCATTAAAGCCAGAAATTCAAAGAAATAATTTCGAGAAGCAACTCTTAAAGATGAAAATTTAAGATGTAATCATTTGGGATTGCTGTACAAGGTAGAGACGGGTGGGAGGAAGGAACACTTATGTCAGATTTTGGATTGTCATTTGGGATTGTGTAATAACCCATATATTTGTATATTCACCGATGCACAAGCTTTTGGCTTAACACCATTAATAACAAATCACTGAATTTTTTCCAAAACAAACAACAGCTAAGGAAGTTATAAAAGAAAAATGGATGGGTTGAGATTCATAATTAAGCAACCAGCCAAAAACTGAATTATGAGCAATTAATAGTGTTTATATCTTGTGAGTAACGTTAAAACACAACTAAAAGAATACATTTTCAAATAGTTTCTAATATTATTGCATAACCAACCTGATGCAGATAATTTTTTTGAGACAACGTAATTTTCACACAAAAAAATTATCTGTGTCAGGCTGGTAATACAATAATGTTAGACACTGTTTGAAAGTGTATTCTATTAGTCGTGTTTTAACATTACGCTCAAGATATGAATACTGTTAACTGTTCATAATTCACTTTCTTGAGTCTTTTTCTATACAGTGTTCGCATATTTAATTGTACAAACCACCATAAATTGGTAAACACAGTTGTTGTGGTTGTTTCACACATTGTCTCATATCTACTCTATGTCTATTGTTGCAAATTGTACAAAAATATAATTCTACGATACAGTCCAAATATTACTGGTAATTAGTAGGTTATAGATGAATGCCTGAATTTCACTGAAAATCTGGAATTTACAGTATATACTTGCATGCAGCAGAATCCAGAAATACACTTGCAAGATTCCTAATGCTTCCCAAGATCCCTCTGTGTGATTACATCAGTTAAAGTATTATAATTATGGTTTTGCAGATGTATTAAAAGATTTAGGAAATGGAGATCTTACCACTTGAAGCGTTTGAATGGAGTGATGCAAAATTAAATGACCTGAAATACATGTCTGTTCTGTCGGCAATCAAATGCCACAGCCCAATCTCTCCTATATTATAGCTACACGAAAATTTCATTTTTTTTTGTCAATGGTTCCGAAAACCTCAGTCCGTATTATTTTCGTAATATTGAAAATAAAGAAAATGTGAAAAACTAAGTAACCCAAAACATTTAGAGAAAAAAAAAATTAATACCTTAAAAATCTTTTAATGTCAGTTAATTAACGGTACCTACAGAAACCTATGCACACTGTTTGAGCTGTGGTAAAGTGGGACATTGAACTTAGATCTGTGATTATTACTATTGATTTTAATTTATTGACAACACTAACAATATTTAAATAGACTATTGGAAATTTTGTTTCATATTTTGGCTACCATATTAGCAAATGGTACGTTTACTATTACTTTTAAATTTAAAGTTTGCAATCGAAATTAATTTTTTGAAGCTTTTAAACTAAGAAACCATTCTTTGTCGATGAATATTCGAAGCATTAAGAGTAATGTAAATAAAAATTAATTGTTTTTATGCCACATATGATCAAAAAAAATTGGTAAAATAATAAATGGTTTCTATGCTTGTAAAGACTACAAAGCTTTTATGACTATGCGGGACCATTCCTCGTCAGTAGTGTTAATTTTAGTCACTCCGTAGAAAATGATAATAATAACTATACCACGAGCCATGGCTGTTTGCCATGATGTCATCGTGAGTTAGCCACTGACGAACGAGAAAAGCGGACCTTTGGCCGTCTGAGTGGACTAGCCCAGTCATAAGCCCAGTCACTAGCCCAGTCACAACCAGCTGTGGCGCGTGGTTTAGTGACAAATTTAATGCGTTTCCTCCACTTTTTCATATGCAACCTACTTAAAAATGTCTTACCAAACAAATCAACGGCTGAAATACAAAGACAGCATTGATAAAACATAGTAAGAACAATTGTTATGAAAGATGAGAATGTTATAACACACTGTTAACATGCAGCATTTTCGCGAAATTGCAAAAGTTAAAATATACAATAAATCTAAAAGGTTACTACGTACATACCACAAAAGTAAGCAAGTACAAAAGTGACAAAAAGGCAATGCCAAGCAACATTAAGGCAAACAAATATCTAAACAAACTAGGTTTGGATCACAACCATAGGCAAGGGTCAAAGAACAAAAATAAAATAACTAAACGTGATTAATTGAAACTGCCAAGGGTTTGGGATATGTCGTACGTTACGTACAAACATGCCGTGCGCGTTCAAAATCTTAGCGGATGTGTATTATTGGAAATAAACTGAACAAAATGAGAAAATAAAATATGATTAAGGTGTATAAACAAACAATATTATTCGTTTATACATGACTTAACTTGCATTGAGGTGGGGAGTAGGGAATATAATAATTGCGGGAGGTTTTCATTTCCGAACCACAAGCTCAACGAAACGAACGCACGAACGAACGAACGAACGAACGTAGCGTGTGAAATTTGTGCGTACACGCTGAGACACCCATAAGGTGCTATAATGTGCAGGTATCAACAAACGTTCGTATTAATATTATTAAAAATATTAATGATGTCGTTTTTATGCGAATTTGTCATTCCCATTGAACATGTTAATTATTATTGTCATAAAATGTGCAAGAAATAATATGAAAATAAAAATACAAGACTGCTTTAAGTAAAACCCAAAGTAACAAGTGCAAATACTAAATGCAATGGGACTGCTTATATTTAAAGGACTTTAGGGGACTGCAAAAAATGTTAACCTTGGACGGGTCACCACCAGGATCTTTAGCCGCTTTTTTAGCTCCCTTTCCCCATTTGGTGGATTCTTTCGAGCTTTTAGCCGGCTCTTTAGGCTTAGCAGCAGCTTTTGCAGGTTCTTTGCCTGTTTTCGCAGTATCTTTTCCTGATTTCGCAGTATCTTTCGTATTGGGTTCAGTTTCAATTTCTGTTTCCAGTTCCTCGCCTGTAGTCTGCAATTCAATTCATAGGTATTAAGACGGATTAATCACCGATCACATTCTATTAGCTTAGTGCAACATTACTGGTTACATTGTAAGTTTGGAGCAGAAGATTTTGAGTCATTTAAATTTTGCTAAATTCAAACTGAGCTTTTTTGTTATTGTGTTATTTAAGTAATGAGTGCTAGTCTCATAGGGGTGCGTTACTTTACCAAACAGCACTATTCTAAACGCTCTTGCTTATTTTCCAGCAAAACAAATTAATGTCGTGCGGCACCACATTTTTTTCACACGGTTGATAAATCCGCCCTTACCCTAACCCAACCCTTACTCCTCGAACCTGAACTCTTTATAAACTTGTGCATGTTCCAACTGCCACTCACAGTATTATACACGTGTTATGAAGGAAAGAGGAAAATAAGCCAATCAGTCAACAGCATACACTAGAAATAACCACGTGCATAAAGCTGCCTCGCTATACCGTACTTCATTATTTCTGGTTTATAGATTTAAGAAGACTACGATGCTGTTTCGATTAGAGGCATTGGTTGAACGTACATTTTCATTGTTCTCCTAGGATTTAAAAGATTGAACAAATCACATCATACGGTATACTGAATCAGTTAACACTTCTTCACTACTTGTATTACTGGCATTTCTCAATGTGTGTCATTTGCGTAGGTTCATTATTAATATTTAATTTAGTTATACATTATTTTCTTTAGGCGTTTTCAAAAGTATAAAGCAACAGACAAGGTTTTTTTTGCTGTGGCCAAATATAGATTTTGTTACGAACTCCTGTATACTAACAGATTTTCACGGAAAAATCTGTGTTACAATATTTTACTGAGTGTAACGTCAATGCACCCCTTGAGTTAATGATCGGAAGCAAAGCAAATTTCGTTTTTTCTGTATCTCGCTGAAACAATTTATTAATTCAAACAGTGGTCATCATCCGCTGCTCAAAATCTTCCGCTCAAAATTACAAACAGTACAAGATAGTATTACGCAAGAGATTTACGATAGGTAGAGATGCTTAGTAGGTGCAAAGTGGTCACTGGATTATATAATTTAGTTGGATATGTTCCATGATTTCGCTACAGTTTAGATTTTCCTCGTTAACATTACAGGCACTGAAAAGATGGTGATCTGCAGAAAACAGTTACAAGACAACACAAATGTAACAAAAGTTATACACAATTTTCTATTCTAATCCATGTACGCTACTTAACTAATCTCAGTATATGACATGCAGGACGTATTGATAGATTAACTACTATTTAGCAGACTGTAGAACCATGCGTACCCTACGTCGAAATTCCTAAGGCCTGGTTATTTTTTAATACTACAAATAAGCAGCGACAGCATGCAGTATTTCAAGTAAAGTTAACTCTTAAGACAAATTTCCTGAAATAAATTGTAATTATTCCCTGTAAAAAAGAAACAATACAAAAAGCAACAGTAACTCTGTGAAACTCTCTCAAAACGATTTTCTGTTACATTTTGTGTAATTTGAAATGCATTTTCACGAATCCAAATTACCTAAGGTGTAATTTATTAAGAGCGCAAAAACAAATGAATACTTTTTTTTAGCAGGAGTTTGTTTTATATTTCTTGCTCCATCTCACTCCACTGCGTGACGTTTTTATTCCCGTTCGTGAAAGTTTTTCACAGGAAACTATTAAAAAAATTGGTTCACCTTTCACACCTTGTTAGAACACACACTTGTAAACTGCAGAGTCAATTTTACAGGCGCATTTAGCTAGGTATTGTGCCTCTCCAATGTTCGTGTAGTCGGCAAAGTTAAATAACTTGTTTTCATTAGCATTTATAATTAAAAATTACATTTGCCGAAAACAACTATTATTGAAGCTATGCCTATACCCCATCCAGATATATGCATGTACAATGTTGAAACTACTTGCTGATTCTAGTGACTAACGCAAGACTATGTAGCCAGGGTTTGCACAGACGCTCTGTAATGAGAGTGTCAGGTATGTAGAGGAATACAGTGGTGGCCAGTCATGTGCAAAGAGTCGGTAAATTTTGGAAAAGTCAGTAAGTTGGCAAATTTAATAAATTGGTAAATTACACCCCTTCAACCTTTAGCCTGCCTTACATCCTGTATCTTATACTTTAAAACTGCATAATAGTTTGTATCTGGCTTTGAAGGAAATTACAACTTCATTGAAGGTTCGGAAAAGTCGTGAGTCGGCCTAATATGTTATTGTGATGCGATGTTGTTTCGTATGTGCAGATGTCGTTAAAATAAATTTATGCTCATGACAAAAGAGTTTAAAATCATATGAGCATGAGGTAGTGACATTAAAGGCCTCCTACTAGTTCATCACCACTAAAGATGTAAAGAAGTCATACTATCGGCTATAATGCCCTAACTGCTTAATAATCGATAATTTGTGTGTTTTAGCACGAAACTCCTTTCCAGATTTAATTTCCCACGACCGAAGGTCGAGGTAAATGTGTTAGAAAGGCGTTGAGTGCTAAAACACCCAAATTACACATTTCATAGAAGCATGCGTGGGATTCGGTTTGAGAATTTTTGTTTTTTCTTGCCGCAAAACGATTCTCCAAAGTAATTTCGTTGTACGGTTTTGGTTTCGATTCTCCATGGTCATTTCAGTTATAATACCACGAGTGCTTGTATTAAATCGAAAATTTGGGTGTTTTAGCACTCAGCTCCTTTCCAACAAACTCGGGAAATTAAAACTGGAAAGCAGTTTCGTGCTAAAACACCCAAGTTATACATTTAATACAAGCATGAGTAGAATTAGGTTGAGAGTTTTTGTTTTCTTTTCCCTAAACGATTTTATGAAGGAATTTCGTGTTAGGGATTCGGTTTCGATTTACGATCTCGATTTCGATATACGAAGTAATTTTGATTTACAGTGTTCAGTTTTTGTATAATGTTTACCTTTTTTGTTTGGTTGATGATGTTTAACTCTTATCTGGCGTAGCGATACCATCCACCATCGCATTTAATCAACCAATCTTTAAATTTGTTCGCTATGGCATTGGCATTTCGTATTAGGCCTAACCTCATTTTTATGTTGTTGATACGCCAAATGAAACGTATAAGCAACTTCGTGTTTCCAGAAAACCCGACGATTAACGTAGCTGACATCATTCCACCATCGCATTTCATTAACCAACCTGGAATTTCGTTCGCTTCGGCATTGGCATTTCGTATTAGGCCTTAGGTCATTTTTATGTTGTTGATACGCCAAATTAAACGAATATTAACCGAGAATCAGCTTTGTGGTGTTTCCGTAAAAACCTGACGATTAACGAAGCTGACGTCATTTCCCTAATAAGGGCATAAAAGACAACGCAGCATCCTCTATGTGAGATATACTGTATAGATCTGTGGTTTGTTTGTAAGCGCTCATTGAGAAAAGCTTCGATCTGTATAATTACTGAAGGAGGAGGTCCGCTGTCGGTTTCGGCTTCGATGAGCCGGGGTCTTCCCAGTGTAATCCTACCATGGTTCTCATTTAGTGAAAAGAAAACGAAAATTCTCAGTGTAAGTTGACTTGGTACTCGTTTTGCGGAAAAACAAAATTCTCAATGTAATACCACTGAAAATTACTTATGTGTAATGTTGCCCGATAAAATATTTGTGTTATTACCTCCATCTTGCTTTTACCATGAGGTATTACTAAGAAGCATACCATTTGCAAATACTCTCAGGCCTATTTCAAGTGCAGATCATTGTTATCAATCACTTGTTATATTCCGAAGCTTGGAATGCAAGTCGTGAAGGAGAAAAACTATTAAATTATTAGTAAACTTGGCTCGAGAGGTTTAATACCCGAAACCAATGTACCAACCAATATACAAAAAAGCAAATTCGTGATGGTTGTAAACGTCTGAACTGAACTTTTGAACCCCTTTTTATTTTACGAACATTTTATTCAAAAAATTAAATAACATACAAGGTGGCCGTAAAAAAACGCACAGACTGAAATATTTCTAAACGCAGATTAAAATTTTAAAAAAGTCAAATATATTGACCAGTTTTCTGGATCCAAAATCTAATTCGGAGTCCGAAAGAAATGGTCAAACTTTCAAAATTTTTGAGAAATAGAAACAAATTGTTACTTCCCTTCAGTATACTCACTATGCCTCACGCAAATGTGTAAATTGTACCGTATGTACAGCATTCAGGCTACACTGAAGGAAAGTTTTTTCCCCGAAATATTCGAAAATAGGATCCACTTTATCGGGCTCAGTATTGGAGTTTGGATCTTGGATTCAGAAACTGGTCCCTGTTTCAATAAATATAAGAAATTTAGAAAAGGACTGAGGAAAAAGTTTAGACTTCAAATAATTTCAGGTTGCTCCGTTTTTTCATGTGAATAATTTGCGCAATTTCATTTTATGGATGTAAGTAATTAAAACTTGTAAAATTCATTTTACCAATCCTGCTCGTTATCAGCTGATTTGAATTGTGCACTTGATAGAAGTCAGAGCACAGAGTTACAGAGGATAGTTTTGAGTCTGTTTTGTTCAACATAGGATTTGTTTCATCCCACTTACCGCATTTGGTGTAGGGTTGCACAAAATAACAACACTGTTGCAGTCGTGGTCATACACCAAAGACCAGAAATCTCCAACTGTATGCCTCATCGGCCATTCCGTCACGACGTATTCCTTTGTCCTCATGTATCCCTGAAAATGTTCAGTCAGATATCATCAATACTAGAAAGTTCATTATCACTTTACAAAATAAGTGTATTTTGTTTAAAATATGACACAAAAAATAAGGCCAAATAAAACGTGAAGGCCTTTTCTCTTCTGTTTCTACCTTTTCTACCTTTTCTCTTCTGTTTCAAACATGAATAAATTTTGAGCCGAGTAAACTTTTATAATTCGTTGGTCGTGAATTTACGTTTATTTGGTAATCACGTGTAATTGTTTCGAAAAAAGCACCTTCAATAACTTCCAGCATATCCTAGCAGGAATATTCGCTTTGGCAGCGCTTCACGTAAGAGAAAGATGGATATGTCTGTGCACTAATCTTAGGTGTATTCCTTTAGTCTGCAGCAGCGCGCCGAAGTGCATTGCGAAGCGATAAACGTGTTCCAAAAGGTTGCTGCAACGCATGCAGTCGTGTTCTCAAAGTCGCGCAGCGTACTGCAGAAGTGGACCGCAATGCTACGCGACACTACAACTTTCCGAGGTGGAGCGCCGCTGCGGATTGCAAAACAAAATGGTCGACAAGTATCACTCAACTTCTCTTTCCACGTGGTAATAACGAAATAATGATTGTATAACGTGAAAGTGAGTAAACAGACTAAACAGATACGAAGCTACAATTAAGAAAAAAATTGAACTTTGTTTATTAATGGAAGGAAATTGTTGAAATTTATGCTAGACAACGCATCACGCTACCGCATACAACTAATTTTTGGGAGACGGACCTTGGTACATTGAAATAATGTCGGTAATAAAATTCCGTCTTTTTGTGAATATTAGACTCGTTGATTTTCCTTCCATTTTTTTTATCACTGCCGTTAATATGTCGTTTTCACTATCTGCCCAACACATTATTCATTTATACGTTTTAAATGCATAATAACTACCGTCTGACCCGATTCGTGAACATGTCGTCCATTTTGTAGCAGCGAACGTAAACACAAAATCGTATTCTCTAATGCTGCAACTTCGGCGCTGCAAGTGACGTCATTTCACGCACTACACGAAATTCGTAGTGGCGCTGCAGCAGACTAAAGGAATACACCTCTTAACAGCAACCGATTTTTTTTAGTCTTGTTACAACAGATATTTTATTTATTTTATTAAGTACTATTTTTAATTCGTTAAATTGTGTGTTGTTACAAGCGAGAGCGCTTTAAAACTGCTCACTAACGAGGTGACTCCACTAAGAAGGATGGGGGTGATCGTTAGAAGTTATTGCAACAACTAGGAAAAAATCACTATCGTTATCGATGGAGCCAATTTTCGACTGTTTTCATGCCATAAGTACAAATTTAATTAAAAGTAGCCATATCCACACTTCATCCATTTTCTTCGACCCCCACAGCATCAAAAAATCGATGTAGTATTCATTTATTTGGATGCAAACAGTTCGTGCATTGAATACACTGTTCGTCGTGTTACTGTGAGATAGCTTTTGTCAAATTCAGAGTCATAATTCGGAGAATCACGAAAAGCCTTTACTTACCGCTCATTTTCACAAAGAGACTGTATCTACGTCTTGCAAATTTTCAATGGCTGGCTGCCATCTTCTTCAGGAATTACGACAAACGTTTTGTTGATTCTCGTTCGCACTACATTGTCGTCGTCTGCTTTCAAATCTGTAACTATCGCTCGTTGTGGCCTCCCGTATTTTGTGGGTAGCACTTTTACTGGTCCGTCATGCTACCACTTCGTGCCCAGCTTTTGCTTCAAGTTTCTTCCGACGATGTTTTCCAATCTGTGGATTGATGGTCCTTGGATGTTCATTAAGGAAAAACCTCCCATTTTGTGTAATCTAATGGCAATCGACGCCAAGCAGCTCGGAGGTTGGTCCTCTTTAGAGTTCTATGTCACTACCGTTTCAGCTTTTTCCCCCTCAATACGATGTTTTCATTCCGTGCAGTGACCTGCGATGCCATTGTCGTCGTTTTTATTCCTCACATTGGCCACATGTGCTGTCCTATTATGGTTCTAATCCCCTTCCTTGACTCTCCGATGCACACGACATCACAGTCTCTGCATGGAATTTGTAGACGCCCTCTCTTGTATTCTTTATTCTTCTCATAATTTCTTCGTCCGTGTGTATTTATGTCTTTTTTACTGTTTTTCCTGCATTCAAGCACAGATCCTCCATTTTTTCCTGTATTGTTTTTTGATGTTATCACTGTTTCTCATGAACGTTGTGAAACCACAGTCATCCAGCACCCTCTTAATTGGCCCACTGACCCCTTCTAAGTGTGTGAGCACTACTCTTGTACTTTTCTTCCTTCCTTCACATCTTCTCGCAGTGTATTCTTCTCCTTAATGCTAACCACCTTCTTCCATAGATCATTTACGAGTCCTCCTGCGTATGCCAGTTTTAGGAATTTTTCTTTTGTTTCGTTTATGTGCCCACTTTCAGCCACTTTGTCGCTCGAATTCCTCACCACTCGTCAGAATTCGTTCTTCGCTATCGCTTTTAATCGTGCCGTTGTGTGCCCAAATTGGTAGTCAATTCCTCTTTGTGTCGACAGTAGCTTCCTATAAGGCAAGACGTAGATATAGTCGTATTTGTGAAAATGAGTGGTAAATATATTCGGAGAATTGTGACTCTGAAGTTGAGTTCGTGCATCATATTCCTTAGCGCGTCTGGATTTCATCTACATCATTCTAAACGAACGATTTGTTGTTTGTTTGCGTGTTTGTACCTACGGAAGTAAGGGCATCACGAAGATGAGTGTAGCTCCAAAAGAAAGATTGAGCGAGCGAAGCGAAAAACGCATTGAACAGGTTGCTATTCGTGGAAATCGCTCGGTTCACTCACTCAATCTATGCACCTTGCCTCAGGAATCCAGTAACGCGTCCATTGTATCATTGGATTCGCTTTGCTTTGTTTGCTAGCACAAATAGAACCCCATCTCCAGCGTAATGGGTTTCAAAGAATCAAAGGGGGATGAAACTCGACGATGGAGGTAAGACTGCACCAAATCCCGGACGAGGAAGTTGAGTGATAGACGTTTGCACCATTATTTTATTCACATGAAATTTCTTCTGCGTTACAGTCCCTGATTTTAGTCCCTGATGCATCTAATGTAAACAGAAGCAATTAAGTTCACGTGTGATGTAGTGACGTGTGGTGAGAAACTCGTACTAAAGCTCAAACTCAGTCAGGCCAAGATTGCGGGTGTGGGCATTATAGTTAGTGCCCAACATTTTGTGTGGAAGGGGTTGGCCACACACTACTGGCAGTGCAATAGTAACTACGAGAGTAAAAATATATATTTCATCAACCAACACTGATCAGGGAGCAAATTTCAGATTAGAGTTAGTAAGTGTGTTTGAATTAATAGGTAGGATACACAAAAAGCTGTAAATAATGTAAAAGTGTGCCGCAAACGGACTAACATCGAAAACATACACAAGAAATAACGTATAGTACACTTAAACCACCTTGCACTTATGTGTCCTTTGAGTGACATGACTTGGACTCGAACAGCGACCAGTTCTTTTCCAATCACTACCCTAGCGTCTTTCCATTATGGCAACTGATATTAACCCTGTCCACAGTAGTGATTTGTATCGATTTGCTGGTTCGAACGTCATGTCACTTGAATGAGACGAAAGCCCGCAACGGTGGTTTAAAGTTAGGGTCAACCCTAAAAAGTAAAATTTTTCTAATATTCAGGGGCTCAAGCGTCTGACGGCCTTAGCTGGCCACTACACTGCCGGCCAGCTAGGGCCGTCAGACGCATGAGCTCCTCACAGTCAATACAGCTATCTCAATCGGCTGCGAGTCGAAATCGAAAAGTGGCATCTGTCGGCATTAATTTCTGAGCGTTCCAGCAAAACAATGGCGATCTCCGTGTCGTGTTTTGGTGATGCAGTAATTAAATTGTTATATCGGACGTAAGTAAGGTATTCTTACAGCAATTCTTGTGTTTAGTTATTGTGTAAGTGATCCAAAAGTCAAACATGCATGTCAAAATGGATGTAATGGACCTTTAATATTAGGCACAGAAAACATTTTTCAAGACCTCACGGCCAAGAATTTTTTTTTTACATATCAAATTTGTAGCACTGGGAAAACGTATCCACCAAATTTCGCCCTAAATGGTTGATTAGAATAGAAGTTCACTTATAGGGTTGACCATGACCTTAATGAACTGCATTAGTTTTGTTTATATTTGCGCAGTTAAGTTACCTTTACATTACCATTCTGGAGGTTTAAAATGTCAACTTACGTCTACAACGACGGCATTTATGTAGTCAGTGAAATCATTGCCTTGGAATGAAGATAGATATGGTCGGAAGTTATCAGCTGAAGAAAAGAAAGAAAAAAACGCCAAAGTTTATTATCAATTACAGCAGGGGCAGCATAAATACAAAAAAAAATGTGTATGGCATTAATGTTCTCCTGGTTATGACAGTATACATGAATAACAAGCAAGGAAACCTTATTATCCGATTCAGTATACGCTAGCACTTAACCAAACCAGGGGTTCATTTAATTTGCGGCCAATATATTAAAAATAAAAAAGTTCAGCCGTTGCATACACCTGAACCAGCATCATAGACTTCTTCAATGAAAAACCAACGGCATAAACATACAGATAAACATACCGGATGAGCTTTCATCATATTAAAGTTTTTTGTTTTTTTATAATTCTGTATTGACGGATACATTTTGTAATACAAAAATTATTCATTAGGAATGAGCCTTAATGGCATCTAGTATTATTCGTGCCTATTGGAATTCTTTATAAGCTCCTGTCATTTGTATAGTATGATATAGTACATAAATTTTGGAATTTTACTTTTATAATATAATAATAATAATAATAATAATAATAATAATAATATTAATAATAATAATAATAATAATAATAATTTATTTTTAATTAACTATTGACAGAAAGGAAGATTGACAATAAGACCAAACCAAAATGTGCCTATCAGTCTATTCCTATTAGTATTTCTAAAAGAGAAATCTAAAAAAATAATTTTAAAACCTTCAGGATTTAACGTTAAAAAATATGAACAATTCAAATGCTAAATTTGTTACGTTTTTTAATTCAGTCGTGCAAAGTGAAAAATACAATATTTTCTTACGGTAAGCTTTTAAAATACAAAACAATAACCCACCAACTTTCGTTTTGGTTGGCTGGATTTCATTACTAATGTCAACCACTTTTTAAGAGAAAAACATCCAATTTTTTGTGTGCTTTATCCTGTTGTTCCATTTGTGCCTATCCAGTTGTGCCTGAAAAACTTTTTTTGCATTTAGTAAACAAAAGACAAATAAAAAAAACTAAAATGCAACAAAAAAAAAACTTACGTGGTACAGTAACAACATCTCTATTCTTTTCTCTGTTTTCCAAGCGGTGGCCTCCTGCGCAGTCGCCAATCGTAAACTTTGGGGTTGCTTTCAGAACTTGCTAAACAGAAAGATGAAGAAAAATATTATTGAAAAAATATGCTACAACCGTTCTCGGTATACAACTGCTTTCAAAATAAGCGGCTACAGCGACTACCTAGTCGCATCCGGTCTTCTATACAGTTCTGCCACTACCAATAGTGAGGCACACTTCTCTATCACGCATTGCAACAGCTATCTCTATTATATAATCTAAAAGCAGTAACCATCAGACTTACCGGTTAAAAATGTATTAGCTTTTAAGCTTGTTTTAGATTTTAGGCGTATTTATCAACTTTTAGGCCTAAAATCTTACCTGGAGCTTTAATTTCGTAAGTAGTAGCCAACGGAGATTTTGATTGTATGGTATGCCTATTCATTTTTGCAACACGGTGCGCCTTCGGGCAGACAGTTACAGTATAGGGCAGCGTCAAGTGACGTCATATTACCTACGAGATAGCAGCTGGACGGCATAAGTACAAGGGGCACTAGATTAAAATGTAAGGGAAAACAACGGCATTTCTAGTCAAGACAGTGCTTTGAGAGCGGATTTCTTAGGCTAAAAAAACGTTGTTTTCTCCAACCAGTCTAATAGCATTGGCTTCAGTAAGACGCCCTTTCTTTTTCCCCTCCAGTGCCCCTTGCAGCTAACCCAGTTACCGGCTCCACCAAAGAGTTATATACAATAATATTACGTTATGTCTCTACTCTATTGCAACGTAACGCGCAAAGTAGCCTATATAGATCAGTGGTAGTAGGGAAGTGACGGGAGAAACGCTGTTGACGAAGCCATGAACTACTCACAGCAACTTGACGTTGTCGTGGTAACGTGATTTTAGGCCTAATTTTCATTTTTAAGCCTAATTTTTTTAACTGTAATTTTTATTTCGTAAGTAGTAGATAGGCCTAATGGAGAATCCGGTTGAAGATAAGCCCATTCATTCATGCAACAATGCGACAAGACTCTTTTAAACGAAGCTAAAATGTTTTTGTCTTTACGGCAGCGTTAACACAAATCCTTAGGATTTCAATTCGACGATCAAATGTTGTTATTTTATTTAGTTACGTCGAAGAAGTCTATTAGCTATAAGGAAGTAACGATGTTTCAATTTGCCATGTTATTCGACTAACTTTTGAGACTTAATCTAACGTTGTAAACCATGGTCATCAATATCTGGTACTGTTGCGAAGTTGAAAAAGGCGACGGGCGGACGAACAAAGTCGTTGCAATCGTCTTCTCAGCCGGTACGGCTGTACAGAAGACTAAAAAGAAGAGGGCATATGCACGCCAACATAATGCGGGGAGTTTGACTTGCTTAGCAGCAAGTTTACTCGTAAAGCATGATGTTACCAAGAATTTATATAGAGTTCGGGAGGAGAATTTGTAACTGAGACCCCATACTGAAATGTCTTAGATTCATTCCTATTAGTTCTACCCGAGTTTATAGAAGGCGCCATGCGTTTTATGTGGGGAATTTCTACTCAGTTTTCAGCCTAAAATTAAACTAAACCAAACGAAACTAGTTTGTATTTAATTATTATTTAGTTTAGCTTAGTTGTAATTTAGTTTACTTTAGATTTGGGCTGACAAATTAGCAAAAATTACCAAATAAATAATAAATAAAGCATTCTGCACCCCGTAGGGGCAAGGAGGACGGAAGGGTTACACACGTTACTACTTACACCGGTTCTTGTAGGACGTTAATGGCTGCATCACAAATATGGACGCTTAAGGTAAGTGGACTAATCAGTTTTGTTTAGCAGTCCACGAAACACCCAGCAAAGTAGCCGAAACAACAGCCTCGGGGAGGGAGTTCCAAGGCGCCACCACCCGATTTGCAAAAAAGTACTTACGACAGTCTAGGTTACACTTAGTGCTTCTAAGTTTAAAAGAATGGCCCCGGGTAAAATTATTTTCACTGCGGTCGAAGAAAGGCAGGTCCAAAGGCATCAGACCGTGAACGATCTTAAATGTAAGAATCAGGTCCGCCTTCAGGCGCCTCAGCTCAAGTGGTTCCAAGCTGAGAAGCCATAGGCGGTAGCCAGGCAAAAGTTTGCCCAGCCCGCGCACAGACCGTGTAAAAGAACGCTGGACAGATTCCAACCTGTCGATGTCCTGTAAGAGATGCGGTGACCACACAGGACACGCATACTCAAAAATTGGTTGCACGTAAACTTTGAAGGCCCATACCATGGTTTGACGGTGGAAAGCCTGGTGCCCTCTGAAAACTCGAATGGAACTAAGAGAAATGAATGTAACACGTTTCAATAGGGACTTTTTATAGTGATGTTACGTATAGGCTTTTGCGAGGACCGCCAATGATAAAAAAAACTGATTTCAAATATTTTTATCTCAATCACTATTTCATTACTGCGGAAATAATTCTTGCAATGATGATTTTTTTTTGTGTGACCAGCTTTAATTTCCCAAAGCGACAAAACTAACTTTGCACTGGAAGTAAGTAAACTAAAAACCGGCGAAAACGAGTAAATTGGTATGTGGTCTTGCGTACTTTAAAAAAAAAATTGTTCATTTAGTTCATCTTCTATACAAAATCCAAAAAAAAAAAAAAATACGCGGACGGTTGTTTCAAAATTGGAGGACCTCTGTCGTTCTGTCGTGCCCTTTTCACGTGGTCAATCTGGCTCCACGCCAGAGAGGTCATCATTTTAAACAAAGTCTAAAAGTGCACAAATAAAACCAAACGACGTTTCGGAATCAACCCTCTTCCGTCTTCAGGTTATATACTTTGTTCCACATTATGTTTTCGGAAAACTGAACGTATGACGCCACGTTTTCTTCTACTACGAGTGCAAAAAAATCCGTAAATATCCCATTCGTAAACTCTAACAGTAATTTTGTTGAGTCTACAAGTGTGATATCCACTCTCAGTGCAGGGAAACGAGTCGTCATCCAGTCAGTTTTTTGAAAACATAATGTGGAACAAACTATAGTTTAAATTAAAAACAAATTAAATTTAATTAGCATAACTGCCGTGTCACCCAGCATGAAGGATTGTTAAAACGTATAAAAATTTTGATAAATAGAAACCCCACCCACATTCCCTTGCAGCAGGGCCCCCAGATGAAAATTAGGGGCCTGGAACTTAGTATAACAGCGGGCCCCCCTTCCCCGACTGAAATTGTAAAAAGGTTACACTGTGTTATAATATTCGTCTGCTACAATTGTGCTTAACGGGTTGGTTCATTCATTAATTCGGGCTGCTTACATTTGAAGGCTTCCCTGCCTAACTAGCTGAAAGGCTTGAACTACAGTGCTCCTGCTCCGTGCTCGTTGCCATTGCATTGGAGATGTCGTTTGTTGGGAGTATTAAAAAAATACACAATATGAACAAATCAAGTACATTACTCATAGTCATCAAAACTCACAATTGGAAAAAAAGGTTTTAGGCCGTGCGGGCCCCTTGAGTGACGAGACCTGGGTACAGTGGGTCCACCTGACATCCCCACCCAACCCCCGTTGTGGGAGTCCTGCCTTTCAGAAAAGGCGAAAAAGGGGGCGAAGTAGTGAGCCCTGCCCTTCCCCTTGGAAATCCTAAAGCGAAATCGGTGTTTTGCGCTTGGATTTCAAAAGGGAAGGACAGGGCTCACTACTTAGCTCGTGCATTCGCCTTTTCTGAAAGAGAATATGGGTGGGGTTACTTTTTTATCAAAATTGTCATATGTTTTAATAATAATTCTTGATGCTGAGTGATACGATAGTTATGCTATGTTTTTCATTTAAACTATAACCTGAAGACTGAATAGTTTAGATTCCGAAACGTAGTTTGGTTTTATTTGTGGACTTTTTACAGGCTTTTTTGAAGCGGAGCGAGGCCGAGGCCGCACGAAGCTCCGCTATGGTCACACTCCAATGTAATCTTAGACCGCGCATCACGCAAAAACTACAAGTACTATCCAAACCACACTTTGCATGCAGTAGGACTGGAGTTTGGACAAGGTTTACGGTATATATAAAAAAAAAAAACTCCGGAATCGAACTGGGGTTGCGGAACCATCAGGGTGGCAAAAGAGGCCAATGGCCTATTATGTCAACAATGGAAGTGACGTCAACCCTAGTTAAATTTATCACACTCTGGTGGTTCTTTTTTGCAAATGCCATGCAGAGGGGTGAAGTGTAGGCCTTTCTCCTGGAATTCACTGCTATAATCTGTTCCACATTATGTTTGCAGGAAACTGACTGAATGACGCCACGTTTCCTTGCACTAAAAGTGCAAAATGCGTTGATATCACACTTGCAGACTCTACACAGTTACTGTTAGAGTCTACGAGTGCGATATTTACATGTTTTTGCACTCGTTAGTGGAAGAAAACAGGGCATCATGCAGTCAGTTTCCTGCAGACATAATGTGGAACAGACTATAGACATTGTTTTGGGGCAATATAGGGGGGGGGGGAGATGAGGCTTAATGGCGCGTCGACAGCTTGGTCATTAGCGCCAACCTCAGTCACAGTGCAGTGGTCCGGGTTGCCACTGCACCACACATTACAGAGATATTATTCAAACCCCTAATCTAAATCTTGTCATACATCTGTACCTCCTGCAAAAATTGAAAAACACCGAACAGGAGGACAGACTTATCGCCCAATGGACGCACAATGTCATGCGGAAGATGGAAACGACGACGAAAACCATCAAGATGGCAACAATCAACAAGGAAGTGCCGGACCGTACGTGGCCGCCGACACCAATAACATTCAGGAGGGTCAAGCCCCCGCAAAAGGAAACAGTGAGTAAGTCGAGTGTGACCAATGCGCAAACGGGCCAACACCACCTCCTCACGGCGACTGCGGCGACACGCCGAGTGTCATTCCTCAACAGTGCCTTTAATAGCTCGTAATTTATTGCCGTCCTGTCCATCCCACGAGGCTTGCCAAAAAGCGTGTAACCTCAGACGCAGAGTTGGAAAAGCGTCCGAGGGAACAAGGCTGAGATCCCTTCCGAGAGGGCCAGAAAGGGCCCCTTTTGCTGCAGAATCCGCTAATATAGGCAATATAGGCAATATAGGCTAATGGTTAGCACGACCATTTCATGTGCAAGAGGTCCTGGGTTCGATTCTGACCTCAGCCACCCCTGATATTTTCGGGAAGAGAAGGGCCCTGTGATGCCTCATGCTCATGTCGATTGTGGCATGTAAAAGATCCTAGGAATTTCCGATTGGAAATTCCTAGCAAAATTGCCCCTCTCTCCTTCTGGTGCCATGGCTTCGGCTGGGAGCGCGGCAAACTTACAGCTAGACATTGTTGAAACCATTTTCCGGGTGTTGCAGACATAAGGGCCTTAGGGCTTCGTCGGGCAGATGACCGGGAGCGGTTACCGCTCGCTAAAACCCTTTGACCCCTTTGGCAAAACCTAACAAAGAACAGTCTGAACGCGAAAGACGATGCCTCAGCACGAGCTATCCAGTTTGAGATTAAATGCCTTTCGAAAGTATGGAATCGAGAAACAATGCACTGACAAGCGCAGCGTTTCGTCGATGTTCATTGTAGGCAATAGGTTAATCGACGTTGAGAATTTTTAGCTTACTGCGACACGAGCGAAACATTAACACGGTCGTTGAAAGAAAGAAATAACTTTAACTTAATTCCAAAGTAAACCAACATTAAATCAATTTTACACAGCATAAAATCGCGAAAAGGTCTGCGTGCGCGAGTTGGTGTAAAAGTAATAGATATCACCCTCTTGTTCCAACAACGAATGCCGAATCAGTTGTTTGAGAAGCGTTCGAATTTATAACAATACGATTTATTGTTGCAACGGACAGTGGCTTAAGGAAGTATTCGGAGCAAGGGGTGTGTAATTCGTAAGGCAGGGTGTGTAAGTTTGAGCGTCACAAAAAGGGCAACTGACCTGAAATTCCCTTTGAAATTCGTTCTGTCGTTTGATCCCG